>CAUYON010108356.1:0-21744 GCA_963573935.1 Arctocebus calabarensis
GTTTGTGCTGGTCGTTATGGAGGATAGGTCTGAGGATATCCTGGAGAGCTGGTTTGGTTATAGCAAATTTCTTCAACATATGGATGTCGTTAAAGTATTTAATTTCTCTGTCATACATGAAACTTAGTTTGGCTGGATAGAGGATCCTGGGTTGAAAGTTATTTTGTTTTAGGAGATTAATGGTGGAGGTCCACTCCCTTCTAAATTTCTGTCCTTAACTCTCCTTCTGGACGTTAGCCTCTGCAGAAAACTGGCTATAGACTGCCATCTTGGCTCCTCCCCTCCTGTCCTGCATATTTCTTATTAACTTAATTCTTGGGTCTACATCATTATTATTACTTTTTTTCATTATTGTTACTTTTTACTCCTATTGTGAATGGTTTTCTCCCATTATTCCAGGTGTTTTTTAGAGCATATAAGAAAATGATTGCTTTTATAATATTTTACAAGTGGTGTTTCTGTTTATTAGTTCTAGCTGTTTTTCAGTTGTTTCTCTTATGTTTTCCTGTATAACCAATCAAATCATCAACAAATAATGATAATTTTGCCTTTTCTTTCTCAATGTTGATACTTTTTTTTAAATGCCATGGACTTCTAGAATGATGTTAAATAATAGGTGTATGCTCATCTTGTCTCTCATTCTAATGGGGGTAATTTTATTACTGTATCTTTAGGCATAATTTTACTAACTGGATTGAAAACTTCTTCAGTTAATTTTATTTTATATTTTCCTAATCAATTTTATAGATATTTAAAATTAAGTAGCTTAGAGTTGTGTGTAGAAACTGTTTTAACAGCCTAATTTTAATGCTTAATTTTTAAATTCTTTATCATTTAATAATAAAATGTTTAAGTTATAGATTTTCTATTGAGTTTAACTTTGGCCAAACATCACATAAGTCATAGATATTCTGTGGTGCTACTAGTATTCTTTAGAATCTGTGCCATTTTTCTCTGAACAAAGAATTTAGAAGAGTACTTTTCTTGTTTCTAAGTACTTTGAGTTTTTGTTATTTTTGTTTTAAAGTGTTTAAGTTATAGATTTTCTATTGAGTATAACTTTGGCCAAACATCACATAAATCACAGACATTCTGTGGTGCTACTAGTATTCTTTAGAATCTGTGCTATTTTGCTCTGAACAAAGAGTTTAGAAGTGTACTTTTCTTGTTTCTAAGTACTTTGAGTTTTTGTTATTTTGTTTTAATTTATAGTATTATAATGATATTATTTACATTTTTTTGCATCTTTTCTTTTTTTTATAGAGACAGAATCTCACTTTATCGCCCTCGGTAGAGTGCTGTGGCATCATACAGCTCACAGCAACCTCCAACTCCTGGGTTCAGGTGATTCTCTTGCCTCAACCTCCCAAGTAGCTGGGACTACCGGTGCTCGCTACAACGCCTGGCTATTTTTTTCTTTTGCAGTTTGGCTGGGGCTGGGTTTGAAACCACCACCCTCAGTATATGGGGCTGGTGCCCTACTCGTTGAGCTACAGGCACTGCCCAATATTACTTAATTTTTGTTTTTGGAGACAGAGTCTCACTATGTGGCCTGAGTAGAATGCTCTGGCATCACAGTTCACAGAAACCTCAGACTCTTGGTCTCATGCAATCCTCCTGCCTTAGCCTCTCCAGTAGCTGGGACTCAGGTACCTGCCACAATGACCAGCTAGTTTTTCTATTTTTAGTAGAGACAGGGGTCTCCTTTCTCTCCATATGGTCTTGAACTCCTGAGTTCAGGCTAGCTACCCACCTTGGCCTCCCAAAGTGGCAGGATTACAGGTGTGAACCCCCATGTTTGGCCTAAAAAAATTCTTATTTAGTTTTGGCTGTTTGATCTTTCAATGCAATGTGAAATCTTCTACTATGATAATAATTTTGTAAATTTCTTCTTGCATTATAAGAAGAATAGTTTTACAATATCATTTCAACACTACACTTAAAGTTTTCTATATTCATTGTAGATTTTACTTTTTTCTGTTTGACAGATTTGTTTAATTTAATAACTTTTCTTGGCATTGCAGATGTTTTGTCCCTTGATATTGTTTCCCTGTCCTTTTTTGTTTGTTTGTTTGTTTGTTTGCATTCCCTTGGCATGTACTTGCCCATTTCTCATTTGTTTTTACTTCACATGTATGCCTGTAGACAGTATATAGTTGGATTTTATTTGTTGATCCAATAGGATTTAAATCTTATGTTTGTGGATTTTTATCCCATTTATATGTATTATTCTTATTTCTGTCATTTTATTTTATATACATATATACTATATATATATATATATATATTTTATTTTATTTTTTTTTTGAGACAAGGTCTCACTTTGTCAACCTGGGTAGAGTGCTGTGGTCATAGTTCACAGAAACCTCAAACTTTTGGGCTCAAGCAATCCTCTTGTCTCAGCCTCCTGAGTAGCTGGGACTACAGGTGCTCGCCACAATACCTGGCTATTTTTAGAGATAGAGTTTCGCTCTTGCTCAGGCTGGTCTTGAACTCCTGAGCTCAGGCAATCCATTGCCCTGGCTTCCCAGAGCACTGGAATTAGAGTTATGAGCTACTGTGCCTGGCCTATTTTATAAACTTTTTTCTTTCCCTCTCTTTTTCTTTCTCCCTAACACTGTTCCACTTCATCCTGTCTTTTTTCCCCTGTAGGATGTTTGAAAGTTGCCTATTTCTAGTATAGGAGCTAGACTTAACTATTTAAAGAGCTAAACTTAAATTTTTCTATCAAGGTAAAATAATTATAGTGACATTCCCTGTGTAAGAGGAGTAATGCATCACTTTTTAATTTCTTCTTGCTTTCACTCTACTGATACAGCTTATTTTTATTAGCTTCTTTTCTACAGTAGCAAATACTTCTAAAAGAATTACATTTGACATTTATATTGCTTAAAAATCTTTTCCAAATTGATTATGTTGACATTAATGGTAGATTAATGGAAATTGCTTTTATTGTCCACTATCATAATTTTTATACTGAGACATTTTTACTTGAGGCCTGTTTATGAATTTATTGCTCATTCTGCTAAAATATCCTACAAAATAATTTTGTTAATTTTCCTTCTGAGTCCCTATATGTTTGATTAACAATACATAATTTTTGGATTTCACCATTTAAATTGTCCTCAAAATCCTATAGACATTGCTTCATTATGTTTTGTCTTTAATGAATAAGTAGGAGTTAGATGAAAAACTGATTTTTTTTTTCTTTTTGCACTTTACCTATTTCCTGTCATATCCAGGTCTGCATGTTTGTACTACCTCTCCTCCAAATTTCCAGACTCTCTGTGTATGTTTTTTTTTTTTTTTTATGTATTTGGGGAGTGAGGGTGATAATTTTCATGGTGGGTCAGGTATTTCCAGACTAGCTTTTCTTTTGCATTGATTAAGTCATAGAAATAGCAGTAGTTCCCTCAATCTTTTACCCAACTTTTACTTATAAAATTTACAAATATACAAAAAACTAGAGGAAGGAGCATGCTGAATATCTATATATTTACCCAAAGTTTCAAAAAAATCAAAATTTTACCTTACTTTCTTGATTTCTCCCTACTTACACGTTCTTTCACTCCAAGCTGAGAGTTCATTGATGACATCATGCCATTTCACCCCTAAACATTTCAACATGTGTATCTCCTAAGTATAAAGTGTTCTCCTACATAATCATAATACTATCATTCACCTAGAATATTAACCACAATCACATATTATTATTTAAATCCACTTTACCTGTGCTATTTCTTGAGAAATGTCCTGTTTTGGACCAGTTGTCTTAACTTCCTCTTTTCCCCAAGGATGATATAGATGTCTTCCTCATTATAATGCTTTGTGGCCATTTCAGTGGGAATGTGGGCAAGAAGGAAATTTAATGCACAGGTTCTAATTGGCATCTTACAATGAATGTTCTTACTGCTCCTTTATTGAGGTAAGAGTATCTTAGAATGTGCCCATAGTTCATTATCGTAAGCAAAGCATTAGGTAGAATGATCCATATATCTGTACCTTATAGCATTTCAATATTATGTTTTGAACTAAAACTAAATAGGAACTAAATATGATCTTACATGGCACTAATAGAGATGGAAAGACTGTCACTTCTAAATAAAGCCCTTCATCAAGATGTGTCTGCCTACAAAGGAGAAGGAAGATCAGCCCTGAACAGCTGAACTCACATATCTGACTAATAATCGGCAAGTCCAAGAGGAACATAATGAGAACCATGTGGACTGAAGGATAATACAGGCTAATTTTCATCAATAGGCTTCTAACATGAATGTGCAAGGTGTATGCCTGGTGCAAGGTTCAGAAAGTCCTTTGGGGAAGGATGATGGGATTATGGAGGGAAGGCAAGCAATACATTATAGAATTCTAGGAGAGGAGATATAAGTCACTTGCATCTCTCAGCCTAAGTTTCTCACTTTAGGGGCCTTTTTAAATAGGGGAATGTGGTCTATATCACTAAGGGCAAAAGGAGAAACTAGAACTCTGAATAAGTGAGAATAGAAGCAAATGGGTGAGTTGATCACATATCTCAAAGAATGAATTTGTGCTGCAAGAAGTTACAGAAACCATATACTCTGGTAAAACATTTCAGTGTTTATAAAGTAAATTTTACTTAAAAAGAAGCTATGGAGAGGCCACATAAAATAAGACCCAGAAATAATTGGAAACGCGGCAGAGGAAAGATGAGAGAGTTTGCATAAGTCCTGAAAGCCCAAAGGCTAAGAATACCAAGATAATTTAAAAATACAGGGAGGATTCAAAAACACATGTAGCTTCAGGGAGGGTTGGCCAAAGAACAGAAACAGAGAAAACCATAGGAAATGGAAAAGAGGGGAAATGGAAAGGGATGAAGATGTTACCCTTTCAGGAATGCAGACGTACACAGTGAGATGCCAAAAAAGCCCAGCGAGTAAGTGATTTGGATGGAATTTAGGGTATGTAGCCGATTGGAATGAAAAGCAAAATTACACTAGTAATGGAGGGTGGGAAGACTACCAAAAGACCAGGGGGAGCATAGTGTGGGTTTCCATAGAAGGTAATCTATTGCATTCAGAGGCACTTGAGCATACACCATGGCAATTAGGCACACGATCCAGAGAATGCAAGTCAAAGGGCAAAATAAAGAAAAGAATGTCTGGCAACTCTATATATAAACCTGTAAGTCTGAGATAAAGTCCTCTTTGTCTTTTCTAGCTACTGTTTGCTCCTTTATTAATATGTAAAACATTTCCACAAAGTGGTTTGGGGAAATGAGGCTCATGGTAGGAAACAGAAGACTATGAAAGGATTTTATGAGATTGGATAGTTGTTTCTTGATATAAAAACAGATTTGCTTCTTTTTTGGTGGTTCCTGTGTGCTTTAAATAATCAGTCTCATGGTTTAATGTCTTTACACCTTGCATATCTTTGGATTGTGAGCTTAATTGCACATAAATTATGCCAGAGCATGTGTTGAGCCTTATCTTCTTCCTGGAACAGACTTGAGATCACCTTTGAGGAATTCTGTCCTTCTAAGAATTAAGCCAACTGTTAAGCCTAGTATTTTGGTGCAAAGCTTTGGTTTGTAGCTGTATATGTGTGTTTTTGTCAGAATTTGCCTTGTAAGGAGTAAATATTCATCATCTGGGACCTGGAAGATGACATGCACCCTAAAATGACCAGAAATAGGGTATATGAACCTCTCCTTATCCTTTTGCCTCTAGTCTATCCTCTTTTCTTTGGTGGAATGGTGTTTTCAAATAAAATATGTGCAATAAAACCCACCACTTAACATGGCAAATGGGGTCCAAACTAACACAAAGAAAGGAAAATAACTTTAAGTTAGGGGAACTCATGAACTAAAACATTGATTTCATACCTATCTTTTGTCATCTGGGAAAAAGCAGGTCTCCAGGGGGTAAAGAAGGGAAATAAAAAGAGATGACAGGGAAAAAAAGATGGGAGAATACATTCTTAGTCATTTAACAAATATTTCATGGGCATAAACTGTGTCCTACATACTCTAACTTTTGGGCCCCTCAATTAGATTGAAAGTTTTCTGAGAAAAGGAGTTAATGTCCTTGGAGTGTTCATGATACCAACCACAAAGACAAACAACCAAATTCAAAGAAGTATTTTTAATCCTTATTCTTGTTAAATTCTTCACAGCATTCGACTATGTAGAAAGGCTTTCTCTTTAGATATTTTCTATTTTTGTCTTTTCCGTTTCTCCCTGGTTTAGTTGGGAACTAAACTCCAATCTGGTGTTCCTAACTGCAATTTCATCTCTCTACCTCTCCCATTTCATCCTTCATGTTGCCTTTAGAGTTATCTGATGTTTACATCCCTATAAACCTATGATAGCTTCCCATTTCCAACAGGAAAGGTAAAAAAATACTTGGCCTTGCACCCCACCATGAACCCAATGGATGGAGGATGATTGATTCTCCCTCTCTCAGTTGGGCCTGCTCATTTCTCTTTCCCCAAACCTATTCTACAACCACACAAGATGACATGTGGCTCTCCAAGTACTGCCTGTTACTAATTGGATCTTAGAAGGAGATGTATTTCTGAAGACCTGCACATCAATTGTAGTGGAGAACAGATGGAAGATCAAAAACTAAAGAGTCTTTCTAAACAGTTGTGGCCTCAGCTGTCTGGGCAAAGTGTTTTATTGCTCTGAAAAAAAAAAAACAACAAAACAACACACTGTTGTTTGTATATAATGCCTACAATGGAGAGATGTGGTTTGAGAGCAGGGAGGGTGCATTGGTTTGTGTTCAGCATGTTTGTCATGTTTTGGGGTGGGAGAGGCGTGGTTGTTGAATATGGGGAGGCAAGGGGTGAAAGTGATAAGCTGGGGAAGTGACAAGTGCCTCCATTTGTCTGCACTTACCTCTCTAATCACAAGAATCAAGTTTCCCAAGAATAGGTTCATGAGTGAAAGAAAGGCTTTTGAGGGACTATTTTTGGTTATTATTGTGGATGCTCTTTCCCCTTGTGTGTCTGTGTGTATACCATAACCATGGTAACCATACATTTTCCAGGTTAGTATGGGGCAAGGTGATAAATTTTAATATTTACTTGGGAAAATATTTAATATTTATTTGGGAAAATATTTACATGATCACTATAGCTATGGGCTACAGAGAAGAATAGTAATTCTTAGATGATTAGTGCATAGGGTTTCTTATTGAGCAAACAATTAAGAAAAATTTAATTTACTGAGTAAAACACAGAGATAGTAAATCAATGCTGCCACCCCAAGTTCTCTTCTTTTGGGCAGTATGGTAAATTTTGTCTTCTTTTTAATAACCTTACAGTGGGACAATTAGAGTTGAACTGATTAAGCATAGATCTTTGAGATGGTTTTAAATTAAAGAAAAATTTTTTTATATTTAATTTTATACCTTAAATTTTTATATCATTAAGAAGC
Organism: Arctocebus calabarensis; assembly: GCA_963573935.1. Classification (NCBI taxonomy): domain Eukaryota; kingdom Metazoa; phylum Chordata; class Mammalia; order Primates; family Lorisidae; genus Arctocebus; species Arctocebus calabarensis. The sequence continues at coordinate 7,418 of CAUYON010108356.1, forward strand.
AACTGTTTTAATGAAAAAGTAAAAGAGGGTGTTGCCTGTGGCTCAGTGAGTAGGGAGCCGGCACCATATACCGAAGGTGGTGGGTTAGAACCCAGCTGTGGCCAAACTACAACAACAACAGCAAAAATAGCTGGGCATTGTGGTAGGCACCTGTAGTCCCAGCTGCTCGGGAAGCTGAGGCAAGAGAATCGGGAATTGGAGGTTGCTGTGAGCTGTGTGACGCTATAGCACTCTACTGAGGGTGATAAAGTGAGACTTTGTCTCTAAAAAAAAAAAAAAAAGTAAAAGAGAATACAAAATTCATTATCACCTATTTGTCTCAAACATAAGCATAGTGAGCATTAAACAGGAATGACAATGTAATAACAAAAACAGAACTCGTGTATTTGCCCAAACTTAATTAACTTCATTTCTCCGAATTCAAGTATATGGCAAGTTAAATGTCTAATCTCAGTAATTGTTACATTATCAGTTTAACACTTTTCAAATACTGAAGGAGGCATTCTCTGTTCACATGGACTTCTTAAGCATGCATATACTGATGTGTAAATAATGTGCTTAGAGAAACCAAACAATTTGGTCTCTCTAAATATGTTGGCTGCAAACCAGTCTATGTGGCCCAGTGGCCTTCTTTTTAGAAGCATCGGTAATACATTTAGCAAATATCTTGAAACATGAATTGTAAATTAACCTAGGAATAATCTTGTTAATATTAAAAAGGAATTTAGAATATGAGATTTTGAATTTCAATGATTAATTGCAGTAGAGAAAGACCCTTTCAAGTTTGTAGGAGAGGTTAAATTAAAAAAAAAAAAAAGCTGATATTTCCTACCATCCATCACCGTGTTTGGTCAGACCATCTTTTTTTTTCTTTGTCATACATAGCACTTTGTCTCTGGATTCTTTAAAATACAAGCAGAAGCCAAAATACAGAATGTGTGTTAGATAGGATAGGTGTTATAATTACTACTGCCTCTCCACTTCCAGCACCACACAAAAGTAGCAGAAGAGCATCTTGCTATTTCCTCTCCTGTCCTTCTAAATAGATATTTTGAATATCTGCTCTTCCCTCACCTCCACCAGAATGGGAACTAATCCTGCTGATTTTCCTTAGACATTGGATCTTTAGCAACCAAGTATTATCTTGTCAGACTTTTATAGCATGTCTGTTTCTAATGCAGCATATTCTCATCATAAATGATACTAAACTGCAGAATAACAGTCTCTTTTTTTCACTTGGCTTTGCAAATACAGAACCATGCAAACTGTTCCATGCAAAGTGAGCATACCGTGGTGCCCCTAGCTTCCTTTTGAGCAGGAAAAGTGTAGTGTGCTTCATGGTTGGGAAGTACCATCAAATCGGGGCTAGGATGCTTGTGTCTTTGTTTTCAGAAACATTTCTGTACCCTTGGGTAAGTCAGGCTTACACTTGCCTTCTCAGTGGCTGAACATATTGCAGGTTCTCAATGTATCCTTTTAACCTCTGGGCACTGCTGTCTTGGAATTTGCTGGCATTTGGGAAGGCTCTGGCAGTAGCAGAGCAAATGTTTCCCTGGTCATGAGGTATCTCAGATGCTCTGGTATGTAAGAGAGGGTGCTTGATACCTTTACCCACCTTCCTAGATCCTCACTTTTCCATCTTGTTTTGTGCCCCAGAGAGGGTGCTTGATAACTTTATCTGCCTTCCTAGATCCTTACTTTTCTATCTTGTTTTGTGCCCACAGTCTATGGACTGTGTCAATGAGGGATACTATGCCTTCAGTTTCTGGTTGGGGTTAGCCTTGGAGAGTACCAACATAATGGAAGGGCAGAATGAGGTCCCGATATTTATTTCTTTGGCTCTCTCCCTGTGTGGGCATGGTTTGTGGCTATCGCCTCCAGCTGAAGCCTTCAGTTCCTGTCAGCTCTTCATAGCTTTGTGTCTGGATTCTGCTGGTTGGGCCTTGGGTGGGAGCAGAGCCCTGCTATTACTAGCTCTGAGGTAAGACACCATCTTTTGTGATTTTCCCTATACCCTGCCCATACCTTTGTAAATAATCCCTTAATTAAACTTTCCTCAAATTACCCAATTTGAGGTGCATGTGGAAGACTCCTGAGAACTTTACTGGGGACCCCCAGAACCTGCTAGTGAGCAAAGTGGCTGATACACATAGGTAAATTGTATCCGGATCTCATAGGGGTGTGTGTGTGGGGAGCTCTTCGCTGCGTGTGATTCCTGTTGCTATGCTCTGAGATGCTGCTGCCTGGGTCAGTGACCCCACAGCCTGGGGGCTGTTGCACCATAACTCTGGCTTTGAATTGGAGCCTGGGAGAGAGGAAGAAGCAAATCCTCTTCATTAGAGCTTCTGGCACAGAAGGAGGCTTCTGAGTCAGCAACTGAGAACAGACGATTTTGAAGCATCGCCCTGTCTCTGGTGCCGCTTGTGCTTGTCTCTCCTTGACATAGACGGCTCAGGTCCATCCTGGCGTCAGGCGGCAGCAAGGAGAGCTGCCCTGGAGCATTGGGCTCGGTGCCTCCCTCCTGCAGTCTTCTTTGGCATCCCAAAGCAGACCCTTATTAGCAAGTGAAATGTCATAGTTTCAAACAAACAAACAAGCCTTAAAGTCTGCCAAGTCGTCTGGGTGAATCACAAAGAAATCTCAGTGTCCTGTGCCTCCTCCTTTGGGCCTCCTCTCTGGAGATTCAGAGAGGCTGCAGCAAAACTCACTTTCTTCCTGCTTGCTAATGGGTGACCATCTCTAAAGCTGGTATATTCTTCTAAATGGTGACCCTACCTGATCAAGCCTAGCAAGGTCTGGGGAGGTGGGTTATCCTTTGTTCACTGTTGATGGAGGCAAATTTGTCACTGTTTGGGATCTTAACAATTTTCCCAGTTATAGTTCTCTGAGAGCTTTCTCTCCATTTGCCTTTTCCTGGTAAGTTTGTTGGAAAAACCCAGTGAGTGCTCCAGATTAAGGAAAGTGGTCAGGCCTGTTATCTCTGCCCAAACTAGGAAAGCTTACTTTATCAAATTGGGGTAGCACAGGAATAAGAAAGATTCAACTAGAGTTGAATTCCTGGCAATGAATAGTAAACAGTAAAACCGCCATTTCTGAGGGCAAACTGTTTGCCTCAGTAATAAAGCATGGCTCATGATGGAAAATAACTCAGAAGAAAGTAGAGGGCAAATGGATTTAGTTGCCATGGGAACACAGTTGGAAAGAAACCCATGAAATATGTAAATACTGCAATTTGGTATTTTAATATACTTCTTTTCCATGAAGAAAATTCCCTGACAACGAAAACTAACAACTCATTCCTCTGCTACACATAGCACTGATTGACAGAAGCTGGGCAAGTGGGTTTCTGAATTCAGTTTTGCCCCTAAGACCAGATATGTTTTTATTCTTAGGCATAAAAATCAAACATCTGAAACAGTGGTTCTCAACTCTGGCTGCAATTAGACTCAGAGAACTTCCACAAAACCTGCTATACCTCATGTTTACATTAGGTAAATTACATCAGATTCTCTGATGGATGGGTTGGGCATTGGTATTTTTTATAAGGTCCCTAGTCTTTTCTAATGGGTAGCCTGTGTTGTGAACCCATTGGCCCAGAATCCTGATTTGACAGCCGTAGTGAGTATAGATCACTTATTTCATATGCCTTCACTAGGTTTTATTTTTGATGATTTGGACATTTTAATACCAATAATAGGAAGTGATTAGCTATCATTACTCTTTCATTATTGGTGTTATTATCGTTACCACAATAGATTAGTATTTCTCTTATTTAGAGAAAATATATGATACTATAATATAGTACAAATTGTTATCACTTAACCATAGCAATACTGACAATTAATTGCTGTTATTTTTAAAATTATAAGTTCATAATAATTTGGGAGGTTTAGATGTTGCTCTAAAGTTAATGTCAATCTATATTTTAGTAATTATCATCATTAATTTTTATTAGCTGTGTAATAAATCAATAGCAAACATTTATTTGACATAAATGTTTAGTTGACATAATTGTTCAACTTGCTTAATAGCAACAGTCTGTGGTAGAGTTGGTAAGTGACATAATTTCTGTTTTCCTGATGGGAAGAATATTACACACAAGAATCATGCATGGCATATCTGAGAGAACTCCAAAATTTTATTTTTTTCCCACTGCCTGGCTGCTGTTTCTTTAACTCTGTCCAGTGTGAAATAGCAAGCCTTCTCCCATGGAACAAAACTACAGGAACAGAACTACAAATTAATTTAGAGTTTACTGACATCTAAAGAGAATTTGAATGGGTGGGGGAAAAGGATTCATGAAAAAGATCAACATTATAGAAAGTAAGAATGAATTTTGAAAATCTCACTGGTTGTCCCATGTACATTTAGGTGTTTAGGGCTTCTAGATGTTTTTGGGGATCCCAACCTATGATTGATTGCTTTATTCCAAAGCATTCTTACTCTTTACCTTTAACTTCATTGTTATGATATGCAGTCTTTGGAGGCGAGTCCCTGGGTCCATTCAGAGTAAGTTCAGGTTATAGCACTCATCTAGGCCACTAGGTATCCTGGAAATAAGCACAGCAGGCCCACGTTTTCCTTTCACTGGTAGTCTTTGAGCTGACTCCCTGGAACCCTCCATATTAGGTTAGATTGTCTATTCTGTTATCTGTTCCCATACCACCATTTTTTGTTTAGTTTGTAGTTCTTAGAATAGTGATTGTCATAGTTATTTATTTATTTTATTTATTTATTATTTATTATTTTTATTTTATTTTTTTATTGAATCATAGCTGTGTACATTAGTTCAATCATGGGGCACAGTTAGTTCTTCCCCCAAAGTAGACAGCTCCATAGGGCAGAAGATAGAATCTTCATTAAATTATCTTGACACAGTCCCTGATGCATCTTAGATACTCAAATATTATTGACTAATTTTTTTCTTTGCTGTCCTGATTATTTAAAGCTATACCATTTCAGATCCTTAACAATAAATTTTATTAAAATAAAAAAAACTGTTTTTTGTTATAGAAAATTTCAAATATACCTAAAAAGTAAAGACCTTTAAAAGAACTCATATGTATATATTACCCAGCTTTAACAATTGCCACGTACTACCAATTTTGTTTAAAAATTTTTTAAATCAAATAAGATAATTCTTGGACTTTCAATTTGGATTGGAAGTCATTGCTGCTATTTTTACAATGAGAAAAAAACTGAAAAACTGAAAACAATGACTTTTTTCAGATCCATCAGAGAAATGAAGTTTTCTTCATTTCTTCAAATCATCACCTTGGAATCTCGAAGACTGATGAATCCAAAAAGCCACAGTAGAGATCTGCTGACTCTGGAGAGTGGGCTAGCTGAGAGTGAGAAACTCCTGCAGTGTCATGCAGTCTTAGGGGAACCTTACAGTTTTGTGGGTTTTATCTCTAGGTCCAGGAACCCTATCAGGTTCTCATAGGGAAAGATCTGTGGTCTTCATAGGGAGAGGGGAAGAGAAATCATTGTGATATATGCCAAGAGTATTCTCCCTAAAAAAGGCTTACTGTCCAGGGAAAATACTTTGCTAGAACCTTATTGTACTAGGGAAAGGGCATTCCTCCCACTCTAGCATCTTCCATCCTTTCTTTCTCAACTAAAAGGAGGGGCAATGCTATTCCACCAGAGAGCACTTAAGAAAGTCACAGCCCAAAGGCACAGCCCAACTAAAATGCTATGATTTAATCAGATAATTATCATCATTTCTGCCATATCTTGCCACTGCACTAAGAGGACTCCAGTATAAAAGCAATAAACTATAGCTGAGATAACTGCAAGAATAACATATTCTCTTAAGAAAAATACGTGGTGGTGGCACCCATAGCTCAGTGGGTAGGTTGCCGGCCACACACCAAGGTTGGGGGTTTGAACCTGGTCCGGGCCTGCTAAAGAACAATGATAATTGCAACAAAAAAATTGCCGGGCATTGTGGTGGGCACCTGTAGTCCCAGCTACTCAGGAGGTTAAGGCAAAAGAATCACTTAAGCCTGAGAGTTTGAGGTTGAGGTGAGGTGTGACACTGCAACACTCATCCCAGGGCAACAGCTTGAGACTCTGTCTCAAAAGAAAAAAGAAAAAGAAAAATACTTGGAGAGGACCTCAATCTAGAGCAGAAACAGAAAGAAAACAAACAAATGCACTAGAGCTATATCAAATATTAATTCAACTCAATTCCAAGTCATATTAACATAAATCCTCACATTGAAGGACTCTTTACCTTAGTTCCTATTACCTGATACAACATGTACAGTTTTAAACAAAAATTTACAAGGCTTGCCAGAGACAAGAATAAAATTGTATGAAGAATAACTGATTTATAAGGAAAAGACTGTAACGGAAAAAGTAGGCAGCATGAATGAACATATGTGTAATGCAAGAAGAGAAATGGAAATTCTAAGGAAATTGTTAGAAACTAAAAATTCTGTAACTGACTGATGTGACCAAAGAAAGAATTACTGAGTTTGAAGACAGGTCAATAGAAACTTTCCATACTGAAATGCAGAGGGAATCACTCCATGCTTCAAAACCCAGAATAGATCACCCAAAACCTGTAGGTAAAATTTCAAATAGTACAACATGTGTGTAATTGGAATACCAGGAGGAGAAGAAAGAGAGAACAGAGCAGAAGAAATACTTGAATTAATAATGGCCAAGAACTTCTCAAAATTATTGACAGATACCAAAGAACAGATCCAGAAAGTTCAGAAAATACCAAATAGAATAAATAACTGCTTTTCATATAAAATTTAAACTATAGAACACAAAAGACAAAGTTAAAAATCTTTATTTTGTTGTTGTTGCAGTTTGGCCGGGGCTGGGTTTGAACCCACCACCCTCGGTATATGGGGCTGGTGCCCCACTGACTGAGCCACAGGTGCCACCCAAAAGATAAAATCTTAAAAGAAGACAGAAGGAAAAATACCTTACCCTTGGATGAATAAGGATAAGAATTACTGTGGACTTCTCATCAGAAACAGTTCAAGCAAGAAAAGAGTGGAATGAAATATCTGTAAGTAAAAATAAAATCTGCTAACATAGAGTTCTATATATACTTAAATTACCCTTCTAACGTGAAGAATAAATAACCATTATCTAGTAAACAAAAACTGAGGAAATTTATGACTACCAGATTTCCTTTGCAAGAAATGTTAAAAGAAGTTCTTCAGATCCAAAGAAAGTGACATAGGTCAAAAACTTAGATCTATATAAAGAAAGGAAGAGCATTAGAAAAGAAAGATAATTTCTTTTTTTATTCTCAATTAAACTAAAGTATATCCACTTATTTAATGTACTGAGTGATTATAGCATGGATGAGATGAATAATATGAATGATAGCAATGTCATAAGGGATGAGGGAGAAACTGAAAATACTTTGTTATAAGGTACCTGCACTCCTATATACATAGGAATTTTTTTTTTTTTGAGACAGAGTGTCACACTGTCGCCCTTGGTAGAGTGCCATGGTATCACAGCTCACAGCAACCTCCGACTCCTGGGCTTAGGCGATTCTCTTGCCTCAGCCTCCTGAGCTGGGGCGACAGACACATACACTGGAGCTGGCGGGTTTGAACCTAGCCTGGGCCTGCCAAACAACAATGACAACTACATCCAAAAAATTGCCAGCTGTTGTGGTGAGTGCCTGTAGTTCCAGCTACTCGGGAGGCTGAAGCAAGATAATTGCTGAAGCTGAAGAGTTTGAGGTTAAAGTGAGCTGTGATGCCATGGCACTCTACCAGGGTGACATAGTTAGAATCTATCTAAAAAAAAAAAAAAAAGAAGTAATTAGGTCATAAGAAATCTGTGCTCATGGGTGGCTTAATGCTTTTATAAAAGGGGGCTTTTGGGAATGAGTTCTTTCTATCTTGAATATTTGCTTGCCCTTCTGCCTTTTGCCATGTTACAATGCAGCAAGAAGGCTTTCACCCACAACATAAGTAAATAATTGGGACCTGATCAATTTTAAAAGCTTCTGCACAACTAAGGACACAATAAACAAAGCAAATAGACAATTTTTAGAATGGGAGAAGATATTCCCATGTTATGAATCTAACAAAGGGCTAATAACCAGAATCTAAAAAGAACTGAAGCAAAACAAAAAGAAAAGAGAAAACAACCCAATTAATCACTGGGAAAGAGACATGAGCAGAAACTTTTTCCAAGAAGACAGACAAATGGTCACATGAAAAAATGCTCATTATCCCTAGTCATCAGAATCATACAAATCAAAACCACCTTGAGATATCACCTAACCCCAGTGAAAATAGCCCATATCACAAAGCCCCACAGCTGCAGATGCTGGTGAGGGTGCAGAAAGAAGGGAATGTTTATATACTATTGGTGGGTTTGCAATCTAGCACAGTCTTTTTGGAAAGAAGTATGGAGAACCCTCAAAGAGCTAAAAGTAGACTTTCTATTTGATCTTGCAATCTCATTGCTAGATATCTACCCAGAAGAAAAAAAATTCTCTTATCACAAGGACATTTGCACTTGGATGTTTATAGCAGCTTAATCCATAATCGCAAAGATGTGGAAACAATCCAGTGCCCATCAAGCCATGGATGGATTAATAAACTGTGATATATATATATACATACATACATTCACCCATAAAAGAAGATGGAGACTTTACATCTTTTTTGTTTACCTGGATGGAGTTAAAGAACTTTTTCTCTAGTGAAGTATCTCAAGAAAGGAAAATCAAGAACCTAAGCGCCTTATGTAATTAGTACTAATTTGAAACGAGTAGATGAGCAACTAGAGGCCCACATGAGAGAAAAACACAGATTCTTATAAGGGAGAGGGAGAAAGGGAGAGAAGCTTGGTAAGCTTCTACCTTATAGACACAAAGTAGGGGTATATGACACATCTCTCGGGTGAAGGACTCAACTACGAACTCTCACACTACCTAACCAATGCAAACAATGGACCTGAATCATATGTACCCTTATATTAACCTGATATAGGTTTGACTGTGTGTCAAATAAATATCTTTTCTATATAAATTACCCTATCTGTGGTATTCTGGTATACCAGCAGAAAATAGATTAAAACATGAATTTTATAAATCAATAATTATTCTCTGTGAAAAAGACTATTAAGAGAATGAAAAAACAAGGCACAGACTGCCAAAATACATATCTGATAACATATCTTACAAAACACATATCAGATAAAGAACTTGTATCCAAAATATACAAAAAAACCTGTGAAAACTCAACAATAAGAAAACAACCTAATTAAAAATAAAAAAAATCTGAAGAGACACATCACCAAAAGAGATGTCTATATATAGAAAATAAGGATATGAGAAGAGATGGTAGACATCATTTTTCATTAGGAAATTGCAAATTAAACAATAATGAGTTATAATTCCTTACCTATTAGAATGGACACAATCCAAAAATCTAACAATATCATTTGCTGATAAGAATGCAGACCAAGAGGAACTCTTATTCCACTTGATACAACTACTTTGGAAAGGTAAACGACACAAAATGAAACAGCCACTTTGGAAGACAGAATAATTTCTTATTAATCTAATAGTGTTGCCATATGATCCAATAAATATGTTTCTAGGTATTTACAATTGACCTGAAAACTTATGCCCACAGAAAACCCTTCATGTGAATGGTTATAAAAGACTTATTCATAACCACCCAACACTGGAAATAAACAAGAGATCCTTCAATAGGTAAATGGATGAACAGACTATGGTATAGCCATACAATGGAATATTATTCAATGATAAAAAGAAATGATCTATCAAGTCACAAAAAGTCACGTATAAATCTTAAATATATTGCTAAATGAAAAGAGTCAGTCTGAAAAAGTCACCTACTCTATGATTCCTATTATATCACATTCTGGAAAAGGGAAAACCATAGAGGTAATAAAAAAATCAGTGATTGCTGGTGGAAGGGAAGGTCACTCTGTGAAGCACAAAAGGATTCTTTTTTGTAGTGGTCAAACTATGCTGTGGATTTTACAATGACATAATGGTGAATACATGACAAAATGCATTTGTCAAAACCCGTAAAACTTTAGATCACAAGGAGTGAACCTTAATGTGTTCAAATTAAAAATTATTTGGGAAGCAAGGGATCCTACGTGGAATGAAGAATGTGGCAAAACAATCTGGCTGCATTACAAATGTATGAAACAATCTCACTGGATGAGGTAGAGACAAAAGATGTTGATCTAAATATCTCTGGAAATAAGTGGAATCTTTAAAACTGAAGGCAACTGGAAGTGTACATAGGCATTGCCCTGTAGTTAATAAAGTTGCTTCCCATGGGAGTATGGATTAACAATTAAGAAACCATATATATACTGAAATGGAATAATTTCAGTTAATGGATGATGGATAGTGGAAGCCAGGTTTCTCTCTGTTGGAGTGAGAATGTATAGATAAGCAAGTGGAAGAAGCTAGAATGGTCCTTTGTAGTTACAAATTAGTGTTGGGGATATCAGTATGAACTCTTGTTTAGCCTAATGAATAGATACAGATATATGAGGTCAGACAATGAAGTTTACAAACTCATCCTAGAACAAGTGCTACATACCTCACTGATGAATATTACTATGGTCACCTTCAGGGTACTCCCCTTGGGAAGCTATGTATTGATGTCCACCCTTCAAAGCAATTTTGGAGCTCTTTTTCTTGAATGTCCATCGGAGCTATTGTATGAGGTCTGACAATTAAGTTCGCAAACTCATTCTAGAAATAGTGCTGCAAACCACATTGCTGAATATCACTACAGTCACCTTCAAAGTACTCCCCTTGGCCATCTGGTTAGTGTAGTGATAGTCAGTAACGAGGTGTGAAGCACTTTTTTTCTGGGATGAGTTCACAAGCTTCCTTGTCCAAACTATATGTAGAAATATTTATAGATATACATGTATATATATGGGTTAGTATATAGACATATATTTTCTTGATCTGTTAGTTGAGAGACCTTGGAGGCAACAATACAATAATCCTGTAGCAACAAGTACACCTAATACCCTGATCTTGGTTTCTAACACCATTCACCAAAGTACTGAAATAGCTGATTCAAGGACTGGTGCAAGATATATAGAAGATGATCCTGGAGCATCTTGCAATGCCAGGAAGTAAGGAAATGCTCTAAAAAACCCAACCAACCAACCAATTAAACAAAAGCCAAACAATAACAAGAGCAACAAGAACAACAAAATCCAAACCCAAACAGAACCCACAATGTTGTATCTCAAAAGGACACAGGAGCCAACTGAAAGGATCTCAATGAATAGGAGGGACTTTACCTGACAAATGTAATCAGTATAACCTGGTTTCTTATTCCCTCAATGAATCCCCAACAATAAAAAAAGAAAGAAAGAAAGAAAAAAGAGATGTAACTATTAAATATTAAGTGGTATCCTGGGACAGAAAAAAGGTAAAACTAAGAAAAATGTTATAGGAATATTGCTTCATTAGTTGTAAGAATACTTACATTACATGTAAGTTGACATCAGACTTACATGAGATGTCAATAATAGGGAAAACTGGGTGTGGTGCAGATGGAAACTTTCCATAATATCTTTACAATGTTCTTCTGTCAGTCTAAAACTGTTATAATGTTTATTATCATTTTGAAAAGGTAATTTGTGGAAGTGCATTTGGGGATTGAGATTTGGTAAATACAAGCCCACTAACTTGCTTTGGAGTCTCAGGGGAGGCTGTTTACTTCTAGGAAAACAGTATGCATGGAAAGGCTTAAGGGCACATGGATTGTTATTATACATACAGGTTCTTGATGTTTAACTATAATACAAAATAGCCTCTTAATGGCCTCTGCCTTTGTCACCCAGTGGTTCCCAACTGAGGTGAAGCTGCCAGGTAGGAAGTGTTTTTGATTTTGTCACCATAACCCGGGGATACACAGCTGACCTTTATTATGCAAGCCTGTGGTAAATGCTTACTGTCCTGCAATGTGTAGAAAGCCTCATATAGGGAAGAATTATCCCATATCTTGCATGACTTTCTGCAGTGTTTCTGTACTTCTCTAAGGTAGAAAACCATTTAAAATCATCTAAGGCCAGAATTGATATCCTTTTTATGTATACACACTGTATTTTTTGCATGTTTTAACTTACACTGGATTTTCTGGAAATGTCACTCTATTGTAAGTCCAAGGGAAGATGGTAATTTGTTTTGTTCAGATAAATTTGTTCACTTGCTTGGAAAATTACACCACGGAAGGTAATGTGGCTTTTTTTTTTTGAGACAGAGTCTCAAGCTGTCACCCTGGATAGAGTGCTGTGGCATCACAGCTCACAGCAACCTCCAATTCCTGGGCTAAAGCGAGTCTCCTGCCTCCACCTTCCAAGTAGCTGGGACTATAGGCACCTGCCACAACGCCCAGACAGTTTTTGGTTGCAGACATCATTGTTGTTTGGCGGGCCCAGGCTGGATTCGAACCCGCCAGCTCAGGTGTATGTGGCTGGCACCTTAGCCAGTTGAGCCACAGGCGCTGAGCCGGTAATGTGGCTTTTGGTATGTGAGTCAGAAATAGAGCACACTTGTGAAATACCTTTTGCATTTATGGTGGTTTTACGTATACAGATAGAGTAATAATAAAATTTACTATTCATACTAGATATTTTCTAAGGTAAAGGGAATGCTGTTAATAATTGTGCTAAGACAAGGGGCATAGACCAGGATTAATCCCAAAATGGATTGTACAAAGGAGCCCAGGAAATGTAGATTTTAGTATTCTAGTCTGGTAGTATGAAAGATGTACCTAAGAATAGTTAGAATAGATGTTGAGTAAAAAAATTCTTTTTTTTTTTCTTTCTTTTTTTCCTTTTTTTTATTGTTGAGGATTCATTGAGGGAATAAGAAACCAGGTTACACTGATAAATTTGTCAGGTAAAGTCCCTCTTACAAGTGCATCTACTTTTTTTCTTTTCTTTTCGTTTCCTTTTTTTTTTTTAATTAAATCACTGCTGCGTACATTAGTGCAATCAAGGGGTACAATGTGCTGGTTTCATATACAATCTGAAATGTTTTCATCAAACTGTTTAACATAGCCTCATAGCATTTTCTTTCTTTCTTTCTTGTTTTTTTTTTTCAGTGGTAAGACTATTTATTTACAGAAAAGAATACAGAAAACACTAAAGCTCCTGGTAGAGAGAGAAAACTCAAGTGGGGAGAGAAAAGCTCTCTCCGTTTCTCTCCCGGTCTTTCCCCATCTCCCCCTTTAGGCTCTTAGTCTCAGAGTACATATAGGTATATGGGTTTCTTAGTTCCTCCCGCAGAGGGCAAGGAGAATGAATGTATCAATGAGCGAACACAGTCCTTTCCGCTGGGGCCAAGTGAATGAATGTATCAGTGAATGGACACAGTCCATTCATCGAATTGAGGCCTAGAAAATTCACATGAAATTGACCTAGGCATAGGAAATGGGGGTTCCACATTTAGTCCTAAATGTAAAGCAAAGGAGACTCCAAGGCACAGGTGTCTCCTCAGCAGTTGTCCAGCCTTTTTGGCTATTGGAGCCTCTGGTGGGGGTTGGAGGTCCCCCTCCTGACCTGTCATCCAGCCCGCTGGCTCTTCAGCTGGCTGCCACAGCACCGACACCGTCAAGGAGGAGGTGGCAGGTCCACCAGCTCCACTGAGCTGGCCAAATGTCCTGCATCAATTCTCCTTCTCCGAGTAGAAACTCTAACTGCTCTTAGGGAAAAAGGGCGAAGCCTCGATCTAACTGCTTCCTGCTGAGTCGGGCAATGATAGAAGGGGGCAGTTAGGGTTTCTCTGGAGGGAGAGTGATACAGGGGTTCATGGGCTGGAACCATCTTTATTGCGTGTGACTTGATGACATTTCTGGAAAACATAAATCTGATTAGTATAATCAGTAATAGGCAAAGGTAGAACAGTGTCAGGTCAGAAGCACTTATTCAGTGATGCTAAAAGGAAACCATATTAGGTTTTTTCTTGCTGTTTCCTAAATGATAGCTTCAAAGTTTCTTTTGGCTCACAAGTGTAGGTGGTCTGTGGTTGGCTGTCTTCATTGTCTGCCTCCGTAGAAGATGGAGGGTTCCAGGATTTTACTCGTGAATGATATATGCAGGAATCGACTCCTGTAACTTCAACAGCTGTAGAAGAAGACAAGATAACAGGAAAGGGGGCTTGCCAAGATGGGGTTAGGGAAGGTGAATTAGAGGGAAGAGTTTTGATCATGACTAGATCTCCAGGAGGGAAAAGTTCCTGTTTTAGTTAGTATGTCCCTCCCCAAAAGGGGAGCAGGACTTTCAGGCATGATTAGGGAGGCATGAGAGAACAG
>CAUYON010108357.1:0-57630 GCA_963573935.1 Arctocebus calabarensis
TCTTCTTGTTGTATTTTTCCCTTGACCAATATAAAGTGACCATCTTTGTCTTTTTTGGCTTTAGTTTCTTTAAGTCTGTAAACATGTATCTGAAAATAAGATTGCAACTCTCTTTTCTTCTGAATTTCGTTTGCCTGAAAAATTGTCTTCCAACCCTTAACTTGGAGTTTTAATTTGTCTTTTGAAGCTAGGTGTATTTTCTGCAGACAGCAAATGGATGACTTGTGCTTTTTAATCCAGTCAGCCAATCTATGCCTCTTCAGTGGGGAATTCAAGCCATTAACATTTATTGAGATAATTGAGAAGTGTGATAGTGTTCTATTCATCTTATTTTGTGAGAGTCCATTGCTTAGTTTTATCTTTTGCATCAGTGTGGAAGTTAGGCTCTGGCCTTTAATTTCTGAGTTCTTATTTTGCTGTTGATCCATTGTGATTATCAGTGTGTAGAACAGGTTGGAGTATTTCCTGTAGAGCTGGTCTTGTTGTGGCAAATTTCCTTAATGTTTGTATATCAGTTAATGATTTGATTTTTCCATCAATTTTTAAACTTAGCTTCACAGGATATAGAATTCTGGACTGGAGATTGTTATATTTAAGTAGGTTAAAGGTAGATGACCATTGTCTTCTTGCTTGGAAAGTTTCATTGGAGAAGTCTGCAGTCACCCTGATAGATTTGCCCCTGTAGGTCAACTGGTGCTTACTCCTGGCAGCTTGAAGAATCTTTTCTTTTGTCGTGACTTTGAACAGGTTCATCACTATGTGTTTTGGGGAAGCTCGGTCAGAGTTGAGGTGACCTGGGGTCCGATATCCCTCTGAAAGAAAAGTGTCAGAATCTTTGGTGATATTAGGGTAATTTTCATTTATAATATTCTCTAGTATGGCTTCTATTCCCCTGGGGCAGTCTTCTTCCCCTTCTGGGATGTCTATAATTTGAATGTTTGAATGCTTCATAGAGTCCCATAATTCTGTCAGTGAATGTTCTTCTTTCTCTCTCTTCTTTTCTGCCTCTTTAACTATCTAAGTTATCTCAAGAGTTTTGTCCTCTCCGAGATTCTTTCTTCTGCATCATCTAATCTGTTGTTGATACTTTCTACGGAATCTTTAAGTTCCCTAATTGACTACTTCAGTTCCCTCATCTCTTCCATATCCTTTTTATATTCTTCATAGCGTTCATCTCTTAATTGATTCTGTTTTGGATTTCTTTTTCCGCTTCATCAGCATTTTCTTTTGTTGTTTCCTTCATTTCCTTGATTGTTTTCATCATCTGTATTCTAAATTCCCTTTCTGTCATTTCTAACATTTCCTTATAGGTGGAATCTTCTGCAGTATCTACCTCACAGCCCTTCGTGGGGGTTGCTCTGGGCTGGTTTTTCATGATGCCAGGAGTTTTCTGCTGGTTCTTCCTCATGAGTGATTTCTTTTATCTGTTTTCTTGCCCTAATTTTCCTTTCACTTCTTCCTGTTCTTTAAGTTGCCATGCCTCTGGACTAGGGTTTTGATGAGTCCTTTTGGTACAGGACCAGAAGGATGAGAAGATTGAAGAGCAAGAAGGGGAAAAAGAAAGAAAGAGAGAAAAAAATAAAAAAGAAAAAAAAAAAAGAAAAAGGAGAAAGGAGAGGGAGTGGCCAGAAGCAACTATCGACTAAAAGAAGAGAGGCACAGAAAGAGGGAGATGGGAGCAATATAGGTGTATAGTAGGATACTTTAACCCAACCTAAAGAACCTCCAACCTCTGGGGGTGCTGGGTTGGGTGCTTAGGTCAGCAGCTCTTTGCCAACCTGTGTGAACACAGTACCCCACCTCCACCAGGAAGAGAGGAAAGACAAAAATGCAATAAATCAAACCAAAACAAGCAAACCAAAAACTTTATAGGATAAAATTGTGGAAAAAAACAATATCTGTAGAAACACTAGCAAAATTGAAGTTCTAATTGTTGAAGACGGCAACAATGGAAAATTATATTTAAACAAGAAAAATGAAAAAATAAAAGAAAGAAAAAGGAAAAGAAAAATCTTTAAGGAAAATGTTGAAATTAAAAAGAAAACAACAATGACAAAAACAAACAAAAACACAAAACAAAATCAAAAACAAAGCAGTATATAACTTGCTGATATTGTCTGGGCAAGAGGTGATTTTCTGGGGTATGATATGTTAATCACAATGTTGATGTGGCTGTACAAAATGGAGACAGGAGGCCTCTAATGATTTCTCAAACCCCGCAGGGTGGAGAGCTTAAATCCTCCTCAGCCTACTTAGAAGGGACTTTAAATTGCTAACTTGGGCAAGCAGAAGCTTTCCCAAGAAAGCACTTGTGGCGGGGATCACTGGGCTAAGGCTGCAAGTCGTCTCAGTCCCCACCTTTAAAAGGCTGCTCAGTCACTAGATTACTCGCTCTGCAGGATGCTTGTTCTTGGACCCTGAAGGTGGAGCTTGCCAGGGCAGTTCTCTCACAAAGGCTCCACACAGCCCACAACCAAACACTGGTAACTCTGTCTGGCTCAGTGGCTCAGTCTGGGGCCCCAGACAACACTCAAAAACCTCCGCACTCTTGCCCAAGTTTTCCCAAGGCAGTTCAACCGAGTGCCGAGTCCAAAAGAAACCCAAATAGCTCATAGGTAAGGCCTTTCCAGTTTGCAATCTCACTGCTGCTGCACCCACAGCTGTCAGCAGGATTAGACTGAACGAACACCTGCAACAACTTGCCAGATCTCCACCACTTTTGCCTTCCTCAGGGGGTCCAGAAGTCTCACGTTGTCTCCCTGCATCCCCAAAGGGATCTTTCTGGGCAGATCCCGCCAGCCAGAGATGCCTGAAGTCTTCTCTCCCCAGTCTCACGGTGCCCAGTTGCTAGGAAGCTGTGTCTCTTAGAGGAAGTTGTTGTTGACAGTCTGGAGGGTGTGTTTCCAGGCTTTTGCTCCACACGCACTCACACACCCCCCCTGTCACCATGATGTCATGGAAAGGGGAACCTGCCTGGAGGAGATGCTGGATGAGGCTTCCCAGCATGACGACATTGGCCAGCGCTGAGAAGGTAGACAGGGTGTGAAGGTTCTGGACACACCCCAGGAAGGGCAGTGCTGACACCATGTAAATGTGAGCATACACAGTGGGCATAAGGGTCATGACCCCTCTGCCCCAGCAGTCGGATGTGGTCCCCTTGCAAAAATATTTTTATATTGATCCAGTTCCTTCCTCTCCAGAACCTTCCATCTTGATCTCGATAAGATTGTCAACAATACCAGCAGCAGCATCTTTCTAGGTCTGGGATACAAAAAAATTCACAGTGCTCTAAGTGAAAATGAACAGACATTGTAACCAGAAAGAAAGAAAACTGTCCCAAGAACATTAAACTACTCCAAGAAGGGATTCTTTTTTTTTGCAGTTTTTTTTTTTTTTTGGCCAGGGCTGGGTTTGACCCCACCACCTACAGTATATGGGGCCAGCGCCTTACTCCTTTGAACCACAGGTGCTGCCCCAAGAAGGGATTCTTATTATTTCAGAGAGATGATTATAAAATAACAGAGAGAATTTTGAGAAAAAAAATTTATTGACCAAAGTGTATATTATTTTTAAATTAACAATTGGATTGCTGTATTTTAGGTACGCATAACATATTTGAGACTCTTTTATTTTTTTCAAAGAACAGCATGAATTAGAACAGGGAAACTGGGGAGAAAAACAGGCTTGCCCACGGACAGAAATTGGACATAAGAGGAGTTGAGAAGGGCATTTCCTTTCTGACCCATAGGAGAGCAAAGAGCAAGAACACCTGATGTTCTGGAGGCCAAACTTGTAGCAAATCAACTTCTAACAACTTTCTGGATAATGGCTTTACTGAGAGTCACAACTAAAGGATGTTAGGACGTTAAAAATAACATCAGGACTCTCACAGCGCACGTTTTGATCACTAACGAATCCAGTGTTCCTGCTATTCAAGTGACTAAGGTGGCTGTCCTTTGAGCCTCGTGTTTTCAAGAACAGACGGCGGTGGAATGAAACCTCCATGATCCGTGGGAGATGTCCTTGAAACACATTCACTCTTGGGAGAAAGGGCCCGGGCTATGGCTGCTGATGCACACGTCTCTCTATGATGCTTTTGGTATTTCACAAGCCAGGCCACAGGTAATTCTCCAGCAATCTGACTGTGGCCTCATTCTGGTATGGACTGTTTTAATTTAAACTGCATCTCTGTGGATCATGACAGTGACTGTAAAGGAGGGAGACTGTTTAACAGCAGGCATCCTTCCTCTTTGCTCTTCTTTGGGTCAGGAAGCAAATTTCTCACTGGAGAGTCTCCTATTGCAAAATGGCCACTTTGGTTGGTAGGTCAAGTATTTAGCTCAATGGGTAGGGGAGGTCATAGCTCTTCCCTCTTTATAAATTGCTTTCACAGTCCGTTTGCAACACTTGTAAGTGAACCAATCTATGTCTTTATTAAAGCCACTCCTTATTTATCGTTCAAATTTCTTATAATGATCACCTGCTGACCTCAGCTCCAAATTACCTTAAGTTAGCTCTAGTAGTCAACTCTGTCTTATGAAGTATGATTTCAGTACCATTTAAAAATACTCAAAGGGAACTTCTTTCAGGTTAGGCTCAAGAGGGGAGTTCACAAAATGTCTAGAGTAATGTCATCATCATTGGCATAAGTACATAATATATAACCCATGTAGGTGACAATTTTCAAAGGGAAGCATTCATCAGTGATGTGTAAATTCTAGTGTGTATGGTTATAAAATGTCAAGTCACATTACCATATAGTCATATATTCTATGCTAATTTGTCTTTGTCTATAACATTTGACTACTTATTGTTTTATATTCTGCCTTCCATGTGTAGTTCATAAACTTATGAGAGCTGTGAACCTATAGTCTGATAGCTCGTAAGCCTGAGGAATGCATTTATTTCATAGCTATGTTGTTCCTTTTGATGCTAAAAAAGTGTCACCACCTGGGAGTGATGCAATTTGATTCATAGTGGATGTCAGTTAAATTTGAGTGCAAAGATATTATATTTCTTTTATTTATCACCTCTATAGTTATTTGTTTATTTTTATCTATATTTACCTGTCTGTCCATTTGGAAGAAGAAAGGGAAAGAGAGAGTGAGAGGAGGAGGAGAAAATGAAAGAGATAGAAGAAGAGCAGGAGGAGGAGGAGAAAATGTGGGGATGAAACAATTTAAGGTCTGAAAGAGATGCATCATCTTAGAGCACGGAATTTTGAGTTCTAAGAAATAATGCTTTTCTCAGATTGCTGAAATCTGAGAAAGGTCCCAAATAATAGATAACATTTATGAGCTTTATAGAAAAAGAATTTGCTCCACTCTCTCATCTTTTCAGAGAAAATATCATAGACAGTTTAGACTTGACACATGGTTAATAAGGGAACTAAACATACAAATAAAACGGTCTTCAGAGAATTCAGAGTCTTAAAGTTTGTATAGTATCCCCCACTAGAATCAATCATCAGTCAAAAGTACTTGCTGAGTGTTTTCCCTCTCCAAGTGGCAGTGTAAATAGTCACCTATTCCCAGGGCTATATGCGAAACCTGGTCACTTGCCAATAATGGCACCACTAATTTTAGTGATTCCATCTCTGTTCTTCCCACAGCAATAGTCCTTCTACCTATCGACCCAACCACCTTTTCAATTCCCTTCACTACTCCCATGCCACCTTATCTAATTTCTAGTCCCTGAGTCTTCAATTCCCTTTCTTTGGCATCATACATATACTTCCTGATAAAACCTTAAGGTTGTTAAATCCAGCTTTCTAACTATAGTGCTTCTGCATGCAAGTGACCGTATATGGATATAAAGAATACACGGACAAGCAAGCTGGTGTAATGTTAAATAATCACTGCTAATCCAAGTTGGTCATTATCATGCTGATTAGTCTCACTAAATTTCCCTAGTCAATTTACTTTTCTACTCTTCAATGTAACTATTTTGTACCCTTCCACACTTTAATGTTCCAAGCAGGCTTTCCAGCATCATAGTCTCTTATTTCCTCATACAAACACAAATGTATATTGTTGTTGTTGTTGAGTCAGAAGTTGGGTTACTTCCTCTTTGGTTTATTGCCAAACAAGTTATCCAAATGGTAAATAAGGTCAAGATTACAATGAGTAGGTACAGTTGTCCATTGTTTCCCCAGAGCAAATGGCATCCAGTGAGGCATCTATTAGGTCAGAGGAGCCTGGAAATGTTAAGGCCTTTCATTCTTCTAGCCATACTAACCCTTAAGAGTCTGCTGCACTAACTATAAGAAATCTTTCTCACAACTCATTAGTTTCTACCTTCAAAACATATCCCAAACCTAACACCTCTATCGCAGCTACCTTAGTCTAAGTCACCATCACCTATAAACTGGACTCATGCAGAAGCCTTTGTTTCCACTCTTCCCTGCCATTGCATGACAGCTGAAATAATGCTTTTAAATCAGAAATAATGGCTGGGGTCTCCATGGCTCACAACACCCAGTGTTTTCCCATTGCACTTGAAATCGCCTCCCCAGTTATTATCACAGCCCCATCCACGATCTGCCCTGGCTGCCTTCCCAGCATCATTCATGGCTGTTCTTCTCTCTACTACTTTCCTCACTGTGTTCTAACCCCACTGGCTGTCTTGCTGCTGCTTGCACACATGAAGCACGTTCATTTCTTAGTCCTTTGTATTCACTTCTCCATGCTCAGGTCTACACAGGACTCACTATTCTCTCTTAGTAGTTAAGTTCTCTACTCAAATAACTCATTACAAAAGTCTGTGCTGACAGGTTATTCAAAAGAGTTTCAGCATGCAAATACAATCACTCTCTATTTCCGTCCTTTGCTTTACTATTTTTCTTAGCATTTATCATCACCTAATATTATGTTACATATCAGTTAAGTTATTTATATTTTCCTCCTCTGTAAAGATATAAAATCAGAGGACAAGAAGTGTTTGATTATCTAACCACTGAATTCTTTGCACCTGACGTGGTGCCCATCAAACCTTGGGCATTTGGTAAAATGTTTATTAAATAAACAAATTATTAGCATCTACTTATTCTGGCATATTTTAATCAAAACACTTTGATATTAATCACTTTTCATCATTTCTCCACCCATTCTGAGGTAAGTGGTGCAGAGATTAATGTACCTACCTTTTAGAAAATGGGAATTATGCCTCAAGATGTAATGAACTGCCCAGATCACCCAGCATACAGTGACAAATCTGGATATCTGTTTTCACATTCCTATTCAGTTGCATTTGCCACTCTGAGGCAGACAGAAATACAGGATGAATTTTAGTGAGCAGTTCTAGATCACCTTATAGATTGAACATTTTAAAATATTGTATTGCATTAAAAATAATATTTCTCCCCACTTATTTTATGGTTTTCAATATTTAAATTTTTCTAAATAAAATATGTGATTACAATTCCCATGACAAAAAAGAAAAGTGGAAGAAGTTTCATTATGTAAAAAAACAAACAAACAAAAAAACATACAAAGGTAACAAAGAGCATTTTCACCATAAGACCAGAAACTCTTCTTCTAAAATTCAGTCTCCTCTTTAGCCTTTTATGGCTCCTCCAGTTGAGATTTATTGTAACTTGAGAATATTTTTACCCCTCGTTTTATTTGTACACAGCTCTCACCATGTACCTAGTTCAGAAACACTCCTAATTATTGGAAAGTACTTTCTGCCATTTGATGTGTCTTAGGCACATTTTACTGGCAGTTTCCATAGCAAATTTTCCCTTAGAATGTCTTCATGACTGTGGGATGGAAGAACAATGAGCTGGTTTTTCACCTCACTGAATGAAGAAATGGGAATGTGATTCAAACAATTTTATTCTACCAATTGGCAGTAATTCTGAGACCACCAGCAGCACTTTCCTGCCTGATGTGGTGTCCTAGAGATTTGTAGTGCATGATGGCTGTAGGTGGCAGGCAATGTGCTTTTCAGTGCTCCCAATAAAATTTTGACAAAGACAAGACAGCCTGTCATCACTCATGGCCAAGTCATAGATAGTGACACTTTAGGGCTGGAATAGTTAAGAACCATATAATCCTGGGAGTTTGTCTTTCCACACAACTTGCCACTGTGCTCACATCCATGAACAAGATGTCCTTTACTTATAAAGTTTTACTTATAGCTCCCAGAGGGGAGTAATGGAAACCACATTTTATCATATTTCCTACAGTGTCATGAATATTGACATCATTCTTTTTCCTCTGTCACTCACATTCACTGTCTAACTGGTTAACGGATAGCAGTTAACACCACAGAACAAAATGCTGAGTGTGCTTGTAGTTCTACATATCACAATATAGAAATACACTTCATTGCTATGGAAGTGGACTTTTATAATTAATCTCCTATTATCAGAATGAATCTATAATTAGGGTTGGATTTTAAATTTTATGACAAGGGGGTGTTTAATATTTAGAAATGGAGGCCTTATTGGTAAAAATAAGTGTATATACTTTTTCCTGCTACACACACTTTCATCTGGACTTCCTTCCAGGGACAAAGTAAAGAGAAGTCACCAAACGCATGCTGGTCTGAATGGAAGCCAGTCTCTGTTGCTGTTCCATAATGAAAGGGGTAAATATAATGGGAAGAGATTACTTTCCATTATCAGACAATAAGGCTATAAAAACTACTAGTGAGAAGTATTCAGATCTGTGCTGAAAACAGTGAATATTCTTGCTGCATTATTCAATGCCAGATGCTTTTAGAGCCACTGATCACTCGTGATTTATTTATCTGGAAAGACTGTTCTTCCTCACCTTTCTACCTGATATTTACTATCCTAGAAGAGGCATGAGTGAAAATCACACTTCTGAGTTTGCAGAATTCACCGACTGACTACTATGAATCTTCAAGATAATCTGGCTGCCTCTTTCTTTTCACAGGTGGAGAGACTTTCACTGCCAGGAAGGATGCTGCAGTGACTTGTAACGATTCACGTTTTAAGACCCTTCCCCTCTACCAAGCTTTAATACAAAATACACGGTAAGATGTATTCTTTGCTATTCACCACACACTAACTAAGCTTGACACAGATAATGAACAAAGTTCACACTCTTGAGAAACAGTATTAATCAGACAGGAATTTATATTAATTAAGAAATATTTAATAACACAAAAAAGTTTCCCCCAAAAGTATGTCTTCCTCCATTGACTAAAGTTTAAAATATTTATAATTTCCTGTCCTTTGTATTTTTCAGTCACAGCTAATAAAATGGGAATATTTCTGGTAATGGTCTCCTGCATTAGTTATCATTTATAGCCATACATGAATATAAGTGAAAGGAAGAAAGTGAAGAAAACTTATTTCTCCTTTGTGGCTATCTCTGATCATTCTGAATTTGATGTTTGATATGGAGTAGAGAGACATCTAGCTGTGATGAATTTTGAATATAAAATGAAGTCAAGATATAGAAAGATAAGATTCTTCTTGAATTAAACTTTCCTATCTCTTTTTCCCCCACCCTGTACCCTTCATATTCATCCTAAGATGTGGATAGTTATCAAACCATCAGGATGTTGGTGAAGATTGGCTAATAAACTATTTTTTATGAATATCTGAAGCTATGTCAGGAATGAGATATGGGAAGTTATGTCCTGCTCAAATCTCATGTAATTCTGGGCTCTCTGTACATCCAAAACCACAACACTATATATCTTAATTGACCAAACTCCAAACCAACCACTCATATCAACTACAATGGCTAAAAGGGGGAATAGTACTCCTTGCCAAGATGCATATAAAACTCTATTTTTTATTAAAGATCAGAGTTTAATATCCCATGTAGTGGAGCATCATAATATACATGACACTCTACAATGTAGACTTTGGTTAAAATTCCAAATAATTTAGGAAATAATCTACTCTTAAATCAGTATACCACTTAAATACCATTTTTATCATGATAAAATATCATGCATTCACCCATGCTAGTCTACAAATTTCAGTATCTCATCAGTATATATTGTATTTGAGGAAAGTTCTCAACTTAAGTCTTATCTTCTTCCTGAATATGTCAGAAATACTCCAAATCTTCATTGATATTTCCCTTGAATGAACAGCAGAATTAAAGATAACATTGTATATTTAACATTTTATTGTATATTACTCCTTTGGTAGTTTCTATACAGTAGGCTGAATATTTATATATCTCTCAGAATTCATATGTTGAAATCTTAATCCCCAAAGTGATTAAGTATTACGTGGTGAGGTCTTTAGGAGGTGATTAGGTCATGACCCCATATGGATGAGAAAAGCCCCCTTCCCCCTTCTAACAAATGAAGACACAGCAAGAAAGTGCTGGTGATGAGTCAGAAAGTAAGCCCTCACCAGGTATAGAATCTACCTGGATCTTGGACTTTCCAGATTCCAGAACAATGAGAAATAAATTTCTGAAGCTTATAAGCTACCCAGTAAATAGTGTTTTATAATAGGAGCTTGAGCAAAATAAGGTAGAAGTTAACAAATATTTCTTTTGCTTTTCAGTGAGACCAAGATCATTTATGATTAATCCTATCTTAATTATAATTTGCACAATTTTTAAAAATGTACATGCTTATGTTGATAGGTAAGTTGAAGAGAAATTTTGAAAGACTTTTAGCTTACTTCTAGTATTTTTTAATCTGAAGAATCAGTACTAACTGAAAACCTTTATATGCATTTCAAGTATAAATTATAAAACAAAAATTAGCATCCTGTAATTCTTCATACTATTTGAGGAACTAAGAAGATATAGTAGAGTGAAGATAATCTTAGAATTCTGAGTCATAATCTCCAATTCTAGTTCAATCTTTTATTATTTTTGAAAACTTGGGTAAACTGCCTACCTTTCAGAATTTCTTCATCAATGAAATAGTAAAAATGTAATAAATAATTTTGTACATATGTTCCCACTTTAAGGAATCCTGTAAATATGTAACAGTGAATTTAGATTTTTTTTTTTTTTTTTGAGACAGAGCCTCAAGCAGTCCCCCTGGGTAGAGTGCTGTGGCATCACAGCTCACAGCAACCTCTAACTCCTGGGCTCAAGCGAGTCTCCTGTCTCTGCCTCCCAAGTAGCTGGGACTACAGGTGCCCACCACAATGCCCAGCCATTTTTTGGTTGCAGCCGTCATTGTTGTTTGGCGGGCAGGGCTGGATTCGAACCCACCAGCTCAGGTGTACATAGCTGGCACCTTAGCCGCTTGAGCCACAGGCACTGTGCCTGTAACAGTGAATTTAAATTAATAGCTATGCTTAGTCAGGAACTCCCTTAGATGCATATTACACATACAACACATACACATACAAAATTGCTTTTCTTATATCCTTATCCTTGATATCTAGGGACTAGAGAAATCACAGAGATAAAGGTATTTGTGGAAAATCAATGATTGACATTTACTATACTTTATATAGCTCATAAAATATGTTCACAATGTTATTCTTTTCTCAATAATCTATTTCATTGAAGACTAGAAAAGCATAGAGTTAAATTAAGCATTTAAATTATATGGAAGGAATGATTAAAATGAAATATTTAAGGGGAAATAAACCAAGTAAAAAGTCTTAGAAAAAAACAAAAATTTTGCCAAAGAGATACTCCCCCCTACCCAACACCAGACCCAGACAACTTCATGGGGTAATTTTGTTACTCTTCCAAGATCAAATTATTCAAATAACAATTATTTACATTGAGAAAGGCAGAGCATTTTCAATTTTTTTCTCTGAGGCTAGTATTGCACTGATAATATTACACTATAAAGCTAAAAACTGATTTCACTTATGACTATTGATACAAAAATTAAAAATAAAACATTACAGTAGCAAGTGAAATTCAGCAACTCACGAAGGAAAACTATACCATAATTAAGTGAAATTATATCAGGAATGCAAGGATGGCTCAACTTTAGTGAATCTATTGATAAAGTTAATTGTTAATAAAGATCAAAGGCAAAAAATCATGTAATCTTTTCACTATGAAAGGTATGCTAAAATGATATTTGATAAAATTTAATAGGTATATTGCATAAGAATTCTTAATCAAAAAATAGATGGATAATTTCTTTCTCTCTCTCTATGGGTATATATATCAAATCAAAAAAACAAAATCTGGCTTAATAACAGAATATTAGTTTTATAAATATATTTGGGAGCCCAATGAAGTTAATTAAAAATCACTAAGGAAAATAATTTATTAGGTATCAGATTATAAAATTAATATTCAAAAATTTAATATTCTCTCTAAAGATCTCAAATTAGAAATATAATAACAGAATATCTCATTGGAATAATCATAATATTTATAAAGTACCTAGGAATAAAATTAATAAAGTTGCATAAGAACTATATGAAACAAAAACTGTCTACCAAGAAAGAGAAAGAATTTGCTATTTATACAAGACTGCATTTTTGTATCTTAGAGAGGAGGATAGGTAAATGCAGTCATGCAAAAATATTATCTCTTAATTATACAATAGATATAATTTAACATAATTTTTTAAAATGACAATATTAATTCATTTGGAAAAATATGATATCTTTATATGTTCATATAGAAAAATAAGATGCAAGAACAGCCAAGACAGTTCTGAAAGACCAAAGTACATCTTGCTTTTCATTTAAAGCCATATTAATTAAATTTTTGATGCAGATATGTATCATCTTTCTGTCTGAGCTGTGCTTATGAAATTACTGGATTTCACCTCTTCTTGACCTATGAAAATAGCAATTTTATACGCCAAAAGATATGAAGGTGGGATTTCAAATCAATGAAAAAATGTGTTATTTCACAAAGAGACATCTAGCTGTGTGGAAACCAACTCAGCTTCATTTATAGCTAATGCAAGTTATGTTTAAAGATACATAGCATTTTATTAACCTTTCAAATAGACAAAGAAAATTGAACTTAAATGTACATGTGTTGAAACTGTATAGGGAAATAGGCAATGCAATACATTATTGGTAATTGTCTATATTGGTTCTAACTGTTGGGAAAGCAATTTAGTAGTATCTGTCAAAACATGCCAGATATTTCTCTTTAAACTTTACATTTAATAAATCTCCTTACGGAAACATTTGAATATGTGTGCAAAAAGTTCTATATAAGAACACTGTTGTTTCTATATTTTGCTAATTTACAAAAGGAAAAAAATAGAAAACCATTGAAATGTCAACCAATAGCAGATAGGATAAGTAAATTTTGTGGTGTACATATTGTGGAATAAAATGCAGCCATTAAAATGAATGAAGTAAACATATATGTACTTTTATGTAAATATGTCTAAGAAATAGGTAAATGGAAATAGAAACAGGACAGAGTGGGCAACAGGTCCTCAGTTGTGTGAAAGTAAAAAAAAAATTGATGAATGTATAAAACATACATAAATCTTAGTAAATCTCTAAGGCTATCTCTAGAAGGCTACATTGCTTCTTTTTAAAATTTATTTTTATTTATTTATTGGTTATGGAGATGGAGTCTTACTCTGTTGCCATGGGCTAGAGTTTCATGGTATTATTGCTCACAGAAACCTCAAAACTCATGGGCTCAATATATCCTCTTGCCTCAGCCTTCCCAGTAGCTAGGATTACAGGCAACCACCACAAATCCAGGCTAGTTTTTCTGTGTTCATTACAGAGTCTTACTCCTGCTTAGACTGGTCTCAAACTTCTGGCCTCAAGCAATCCACCCACCTCGGCCTCCCAGATTCTAGGATTACAGGTGTGAGCCACCACACCCAGCCTTCTGAAATTAGAAATAGTGATTATTTTTGAGAGAGAAAATGAAAAACCTGGGATTTACAATGAGGAGGAGGCAGACTTTTTCACTTGATGCCTCTTGTACTGTTTCAGTTTCTTATGATATTAATTAAAAATGCAAATACTTAGAAAAACAAAGCACGTGTTTACCCTATACAATTTGGGGGGTCAAATATATGTGTAGAGAGCTGTTTGTGTTTGCCTTACATAATAAAATGAGTTGACTTATAATCCCAGAATGAAAATTCCCATTTCTCTGGGGAATAGGGCTGGAATGGTGGGGCACAACATCCCTGATGATGAGGAAAAAATTATCTGGTACTTTTTCTTGGTGAAAACCTCCTGGGCACATGTCTATTTCAAACATTACTGTGAAGAGGGTACACTGTCCCAGCCTCCTTCCAAAACCCACACACAAAATTTGCATTTCTTTTTGGAAAAAGAATATGGGGAAGAAATCTGAATAATGAGAAAGGTTTTTTCACATTTTCTTCTCATTCTGCAATAGTAGCACCAGCAGGATTGGAAAATAATGTTCGAGTCTGAAGGCACATACGGTAACTACAGAGACCTCCTTTGATACTTCTGAAGTCATTTTAAATGGGGCCATCCATTTTGTCTGAGTTGCACAACCCATCAAGAACCTAGTACAGTCATCTATTATTGCCCGCTGATCACCTGTTCCTCCCATGATCTTTGTGTTTGATCTTGGAGACATTAAGCAGCATGGAGAGCAAAAGCATCCTTGGGTACTCTGCCACCTGCCCTCCTCAATTGACTCGATGGAGAGAACCTTTTCATTTGCCATTTACCCACTGCCAGGGAGGGTATGCTGGGGTGAGTGGTGTATGTCTGAAGAATTCAGCAGGGGGTTCTGCCTGTAAAAAGATTACCGAGTTAAAACAGAAAACGATAATGCTTTTAAGCAAGGAAGTGATGTCAAGCACCAGGTGATCCCCTCAAAGAATGGACTTCCACTAAGTGGCTTAAACAATTGCTTCATGGGATGTCTTCTCTCTTGCCTTGGAGGGTCAATTTGGTCTGGGATCTCCTCACAGTGAACTCAGTGGGTAGCGCCAACAAATTTTTAGCTAATAAAGAGTTTTTCTGTTTCATTTGTCCTTTTTTCATTTGGACTGCAACACTGAAGTAACTGCCTTATGAAAGACAGTCTGCCTGGGCACTATTATCTGCCCAGGTGCCCAGGAATCTGAGGTCGACAATAAAGGAATTGATGCCTGGAGACTAGATGGCTGGGGTTGGGCATATTGCCCAACAGTGGAAAACTAAACCATGCTCAGGGAAAATGGGGATTGACCTAGAGGGGAGAGCAAGATTAATAGCAACTGGAAAGAACTAGAAAATGCAAGTATCTCTCTCTCACACAGCATAGTGTCCCATAGCAAGGGAATGTGCTAGAAAAGTCAGGTGCAAACGCTTAGAGTCACGGGCTAGGGGCTGTAATCTAACATTCTTGCCTCTACTTTCTTTAATAGATTCAAGTAAAAATTAGAGAACTTTAGGAATAAAAGGGCATCCTGTTTCTTAGTTTCTGAATCCAATGAAATAAGCATAAACTTACCTGGAAAGTAAAGTAATTTTTTTTGGAAAAAAAATTCCATTGGTAAACAAAGTTGAATTTATTCCAATGAAATCAAATTATTCATCTGTAATGGAAGATACTTACAGATATATCTAAAAAGACATTATTTATTGCATATTACAATAGGAAACATCCAAAATCTAAATAATTTTTAATTAGTTAAAGATTGTGTGTTTCTGTTGTATCAGTCGAACAAACTAACCAATAAGGTCAGACTACTCATTTTTTTGCTTAATCCAAGTGACATTAAGACGGTGTATAGGTTTCACATCTAGATTCTGTATAGCTCTTAAAGAGATACGAATTATTGAACTTGTAAGTCTGACAAGGAGACCAGTGAGGTAGAAGTGCTGTGCTAAATTGCTAAGCAAAGAGGTAATGAGGGGACTTCTCTTCCACCCTTGGCTTAGATGCATTATAAATCTATTGAGTATGGACCTTTGTCTGTCCTTTTCTGTGGTCACCATTCTAACTATTATCTCACCCAATCTTAGCATCTCAGTTTGCAAAAATAATGTAAAATTTCTTGCCATGGTTTAGTTTTCCACTGGTGGTCAGTATGCCCAACCCCAGCCATCTACTACTCTAGGCATCAATTCCTTTATTGCCAGAAATTTCTTTATGAACTTTCTACTATGAAACACAATAATGATTTTCATGATGCAGAACTTCTGTGGCAGATCATCTTGTGTGAAGAAATGGCTGGCTTGTTTTATGTAGATATAGATATAAAGATGAATTTATACACATATTATAAATGGATATAGATATAAATTATATATTATATTGTAAATATGAATAGATATATAGATTTAAGTAGACATATAAGTATATATGTATATATACCTTAGAAGTGATCATTGAAAAGAAAAGCCCCTGGTTCAAAATACCAACAAAGTTTCTGTCTCAGAGTCCTTTCCACAGATGGTCAATAAATTTGATTCACCTTGTATTACTCCTCCCAGTCTACTCTTTCTCAAGCATAAACAGATAATTTCTTTTCTTGGTTCTGCCAGTCAGAGATGTGGTATCATAGCATTTCTGATAGGAACTTTACCAGAAAAGAAAGCAAGGAATAAACATGGTGAAAATTTAAAAGTATCCTCTTTCTAAGGGACAGTCCTCTATTCCCTAGTACCAATCCGCTGGTCTGACACTATGAGTTCTTTCCTGGATGTTGCCTATACTGATTGTTCATAAGAAGTAGATGCCCTTTAACTCCTACCACAAGGGAGCAGCATGTAAATACGTTTCTGTTTGGAGCTTTCTATCCTACCTTCCTATCCTATCTTATCTTGCTCCTAAGACCTGCCTCTGCATTTCAGTGCACTTGATCTCTTCATTTAGAGGCCCATCGACCTTAAAAACTCATATTTCTTTCTCCTTACACTCTGCAGTCTTCCCACTAGTAAATGGGATTACTATCTAATTTCTTAGGACAGACATTTAGAACTTCGTTTCTCTCATTCCTTTAATACCCACCACCCTCCTCTCATCCTTAACAACAGATATGCATACAAACACATGTGTGTATCTAACACACCTTCTCCATCATCAAGTCCTGGAGATTCTGCTTCAGAAACAGATTGTAAAGACTTGTCTGTTAGCTGGTTCTCTGATCTACTTGGATTACTGAGCCATTTTCTTAAGTAGTACTAACACTCTCCAGGAGGTGCCTCTACTGTCTGTATTCCAACTGAGGAAGTAAGAATAATCTTCCTAAATCAAGAAGTAGATCATGGCATTCTTTTTTCCCCCTAACTTTTGATTTTAAAATAATTTTAGGTTTACAAGTTGCAAAGATGGTACAGAGAGTTCTCATAGACCCGTCACTCAGCTTCCTCTAATGGTAACACCTTAGATATAACCATGGTGCCATTATCCAAACTAGGAAATCAGTACTGGCACAATACTATGAACTAAACTAAGGACATTTTTCGAATTTATCTACTTTTTCTACTCATGTCCTTTTTCTGCAGAATTCTATCCTCATAGCACTTTTCTACTTAAAAGCTTACAAGGATTTCCTACTGTTCTTAGAATAAAACCTAAATTTCTAATCATGTTCTATAAAGCACCGCATGCTCTCTGCTCAGCCTGTCTTTACAACCTCATTCTTCTAAATTCTGCCCTTTGTTACATTCAACACTACTGGTCACCTTTCAGTCTCTTGAACACCCTGAGCTCTTTCACACCTCAAGGCCTTTGCATATCTGCTCCCTCTGCATGGGATGGGACCCTCTTGTTCTATGTCTTTGAGCAGCCAGCTCCTTCTCTTCCTTTTAAATAATTCCTTTTACCAACTGTTCTTAACACATAGGTCCCCTATGCTATTTCTCACATGGCAATTATTTCCCACTTTGCAATTATTTTGCTCATTTTCCAGCTTACTTTATTTCTATCTGGCTGCTAGAATATAAGATCTGGGAAGGAAGAGAGCGAGAACATTTTAATTTTTGAGTGTTGCCTTAAAAGTTGCCATAAACATTGCAGTTTATAACTAAACAAATTTATCTAACAATTTCATAGGTCAAAAATCCAGTGAGTTCAGCTGGTTTTTCTCTTCTGAATCTTAAAAGCCAAAATCAAAGTATCAGCAGGTGTGTTTCTCAGGAAGAGAACCTGCTTCCAGGTTCATTGGGGTTATTGGTACAATTCATCCCCATGTGGATGGAAGACTGAGTTTCTGACTGATTGCTGGCCAGGTTGCTCTTAACTTCTGAAGGCTACCATATTCTCTGGTTTATGGTCCTCTCCATCTTCAAAGTCAGCAAGGGTAGGTCGATTCTCTCCTGCTGCCACAAAATTTCTCTGCCTTCAGCCAGGGCAGATTCTCTGCTTTGAAGAGCTCATGTGATTAGACTGGTCCCACCTGTATAATTCAGGATATTATTTGTTGTGCACTGAATGGAGTTCCCTTAAATTTGTGTATGTTAAACCCCTAACCCCCAGTATAATTGTATTCAGAGATGGGGCCCTTAACATGGTAATTCATGTTAAACAAGTTCTTAAGAGTGGGGCCCTGATCTTCCCACTAGGATTGGGTACCTTATAAGAAGAGATATCAGATCTCTGTCTCTGCCTGTGTGTACATAGAAGAAAGATTATGTAAGGGCACAGTGAGAAAAGAGCTGTTCAAGAGCCAGGAAGATTAGCCTCACATATCCCAATCCTGATGCATTCTGATCTTGGACTTCTAGCCTCTAAAACTGTGAGAAAATAAATTTCTGTTTTTTAAGCCCTGGCTCTTAAACTTAATCACATTCACAAAGTTGTATTTGCCATGTAATATAGCATAGTCATGAGGAATTAGGGCATAGACATATTTAAGGGATAATTATTTAGCTTACCACGTTATCTGTCTTTTTGGCTATTGTATCACACAAGCCTGGCTATATAGGCATCTGATGCAACTTATTTGAGAATTATTTCAAGAAAAGTGCTAACTGGTTTAATCCCAGACATACTAAAACACCTTCCTATTTCCTCCCTGTACTTATAACTAATGTGTCATTTCCTGGTGTGCTCCCGAGTCCCAACCAGTGGACTTTTCAATTCCTTTTATTAGAAAAATTAGACCTATTAGAAAATGTTCTCAAACTCTTGAGGTAGCAGTTAAAGCCAGGATTTTGTCAAGTCTATCTCTATGGCTTTGGCTAGTTCTTATTCTGAGTATCTACTAGAAGCAATAAGGAGTGCGTTGCTGAAAAGCCAGGGATCTGCTTTTCTCTAACATAAATTTTCTTTCCTACCTACTGCCTCATTCTCTGTGCTACTGAATTTGCAAAATTAACTGAACATAACCAGAAAAAAAAAAAGACTTTTTGGTTAACTTTCGTGCGAGAATGGTTTCCAGGCATGCTTTAGTTTTAGATAATGCCTTTTGTCTTAGTCTTAACACTCACTCCCTCGATTCCATCTCCACTGCAGCAGTGGATGTGAAATGACGATATTAAATGTAGGAAATGTGCATTGCCCATAGCTCAGTGGGTAGGGCACCGACCACACACAAGAGGCTGGCAGGTTTAAATCCAGCCTGGGCCAGCTAAAACAATGATGACAACTGCAATAAAGAACAAAAATAAATAAATAAATAAAATAAATGTAGAAAATGTATGTACTCTTGCTTGTGGCAATCTTTTGGCTTATAATTGTGCACAAGTAGCCTTGTGACAGCAAATTTTTCCTTGACCTGTGACTTCCAACTTGCCTTAGTGTTTAACATTTAGTATTTAACATTATGTAAACATAACTTGAGAAATATATGGTGAACTGGTAAGAGCAAATGTTTTATAATCCTTAAACAAATTTAAATTATAACTCTAAAAATTAATAACTATATGTTTCTTCTGAAATTTGAGCCCCTCATGTTCCCTCATGATAATGGTTCCTCTCTCGTGCTGCTGTCATGAGGATTAATTCATGTAGTTGCTGCTCAGTAAACTCAGAAACAATCCTAAGAGTAGGAATTTCCTACACATTCTAGAACTCTCAGAATCTACCAACAAATGGACACAAGCTGACATAAAGTTGGGATCAGTAGAGATGATCATTTATTTGATTTGGCCATGGTAGTGAAAACCTGGTCAATGATGAGAATCAGAAATCAGGTAGATAGTAGACGTACAAGAGAGAGAGAAGTTTGTACAAATTGCTGGGAGAAGAGGTGAAGACATCCAGAGGATTGTAGGGAAGAGTCACATGAACATTTTTAGTCCATTTAATTCTTCCTGTGAGGAGGGGGGTTCAAAATTCTGATCCACTTTTGATATCTCTTATAGCTTAGATAGGTTTTAGAGGAATAATTTAGGAATAATTTAGGCCATGCAGAGGGATATGAACAATGAGAGAGAGAAAGAGAGAGAGAGATCTTAGATTTTTTGTGATTCTTTTATAAACTTGTGCTTTTATTTTCCCCTCTGGAAGCACTGGGCTTTCCCAGCCCATCTGGTCTCAAGCTGCTAACTTATATGCAGTAACATGAATCCATGAGGTACTCCTGGCCCCTCACTAAAGGAAGACTCACTATTGAGATACTGTTATCAGCCCAAGTCACATAGGGGCTGAGCACACCTAGATGCAGGTGCCCACGGAAGCCACTTAGACAATGGCACAGGCAGGCTGTGGCCTTGGAAGCCCCAGAGAGTCTCAGTGGCCACCAGCGGAGAATGCTGCAGGGGACTGAGAGGGAACTAGCAACTTAAAGATATCTGTTTTTCTGCAAACAGAGTTCTGGTAATGTAGGTAGTGTAGGAAGAGATTATGCATTTTTGAATAGTAAGGCCAGTTGAATAATAAGGCCAGCTGAGAGGGAGGTGAGTGAATGTGTGTTTTTACAGAAAATGAGCAGAAACCCTGGCAGTTACAATGCAATAGTATGCACTTTTTTTTTTTCCCATATAAACCTGTGTCTGAGCTGAAGATCAACACCACAGGAATCAAAGCTCACTGCTGACAGATAAGTATGTTTAGAATAGTAACTTGTTGAAAATTTTGACTAGGGAGAAAATAGAGAATATATTTTTAGCAGAGAGAAAACAAGAAAGAGAAAGATATGTGGATTCAGTTGTTTTTCCTAGACTCAATCTCACTCGAAAATAAAAATTATTACTACATAAGAATTTGGATGCTATTGCTATATTTGTGTTTGTTTGTTTAAATAAGAAAAATTAACAACATATTTATTTTTAGGGGTCTTTATAAGATATTAATTTTCCATCCTAGGATCAGGCTGCTGATACGCCTCCTCTTATCAAATATCACCTTCACCAGAGACATTAGTGCTTGTGAATCCATTTCATTCTCATTTTCTCCCTGGAAAGAAAGGAAGACGCTTTACAAAATGTAACCTCATTAGGCACTGAGCAGGTTGATGGGATATTTGTCTTAATTCTAGAGAGAAGATCACTATTAAAAGGTGAAGGAAAAAAAACTCAGATGTGATTACCCTTCAGAGTTAACCTTTAGTTACACCTCTTGCTTCCCATATGTACATGCCTGTCAGACGCATCACCTAATCATGCATATGGAAATTTAGGACCAGTGGGGACTTGGGTTGTGTCCATCCTGGGAGGAAAACTAGAAACAGTAATAAAAGCCCATATTCAATTTTTAAGATTCCTTTACTTGCTTTTTTCTTATTTATTCCTTTAATGATCTTGGCACCAGAAACCCATCAAACTGATATTACTGGTATTCTCCCTTTGAACTTCACTTGTAGGACCATCTGAATTTCTTCCCTTTGTTAATTTATTTTTAGAATGTTTCTTAAAATTTTTCAAATGATACTTAACTGACAAAAAAGATTGGACATGTTCAAGGTATACAACATGATAATACACACACACACACACACACACACACATATATATATTATATATGTTTCACATCCATCACTGGTCTGTGAAACAAGTTCACTGTGCATTGGTTTCTACTTCAGCCCACTGCATCTGGACTATAATATCTATTTCTTGCACATCGGGTGGATAGAATGTTTACATGAGTTAAGTTAAGGCAAATAATGAGAAATATAAACAGAGATTAAAAGATTTAGATGATAAAATGAGGGGGAAAAACATATTTAATTGGATCAAATAACTGAAAGTTTTCAGAATTAGTGGAAGACGTGAGTTACCACATTTCGAAAGTGTTAGAAATCTCCAGTTGACTGTAGTAATACTGTAGAACACTAAAGACAAAAAAAAAAAGCTCTTAAAAGTGCTCAGAGGGTAAAGACTAATTACCTACAATACAAGAACAACTAAAATTACACCACACTTGTCAGAGCAAAAGTAGAGGGCAGGAGACAAGGGAATATTGAAATTATTGAGAAGACTTAATTGCCAAACTGGAATTTTATGCATAGATATTATGTGAGAATAAGTGAACAATAAAAAATATTTTCAGTTAGAAGAATGAGAGATTTTTCTCAAGCAGACCTCAGTAATGGAACTTTCAAAGATCTACTGAAGGAAATTGAATGTGAAAGGAATGACTGGAGAAAGAAGAAAATGGTAAATGGGGAAATTTCTAAAATACAGGAAATCTAAATAGACATTGTCTGTAAGACAATATGTAGTAACACCAAGGATAATAATAATAGTATGAGTAGTAGCAACAGTAAGGGTAAGGATAAAGATAATAAAAAGGTAATTAATATGAGGATTAAAATTAAGATGCAAGAGAAACTAAAGAAAAAAGAACAAATTGCAAGGTAGGTCTGAAGTTATTGATCTATGAGGTCAATTAGAGAATATTTATTTTTCTCAAGAACACTTCTGCAATTTCATTTCATAAGAAGTATAAGCATAGGCTCAACAGAGATCAAAGTACCATTTTCCTATAGACCACATTTGCTGACTTGGTTTAATTAAGCTCATGATTCTGATGGCTGGAAAGTTCAAGATCAAGCATCTCCATCTGGTAAGTGCCTCAGGCTGTAGAAGGTGAAAAGGAGCCGAGATCACACAATGAGAGAGGATATAAGGTGTCAGGCTCTTTTTAACAACCAACTCTGAGAGGAAATAATGAGCTAGAACTAGCTCTCTCCTGCGAGAGGGTAATTCATGCAGGACGTGCTCTCATGAGTCAAACACTTTCCATTAAGCCCCACCTCTCACTTTGGGTCTCAAATTTCAGCCTGATGCTTGAAGGGGACAAACATTCAAACCATAGTACTAAACAAAATGAAATTAAATAAAAAGTTAATAAAAACTAAATAATAAGTCAAAAGTAGATCTACAAATTTAAAAACACACCTCAATAACCCACAGCTCAAACAAGAATTCATAATAGAAATGAGAAAATAAAACAGAACAATGATGAAAGTAACACATTACAAGATGGATAACATGCGTGCAAATGGAGCTTTTGGAGTAAACCATATATTTGTATGTGCTTATATTAAGTCATACTGTTACTAACTTAGACAAAAAGAAAGATCAAAATATAATTAGCAAAGTATCCTGGCAAAGAAGTTAGTAGAAGAACAACAGAAGCAAAGTAAGTAATGTTGGAAAAAAGATATAATAAAAGAGGAAGCCAATTCAGATAGCTTTACTAGCAAATTTTTCCAAACATTCAAGAAGAAATACCAATAGAGAACAGAAAAGAAGGGAGTTCATCACAAGATCTTCTAAAAGGTTTTCATAACTTTGATAACAGATCAAAACAAATATGGATTTAAAACTATAAGAAGTTTGACCAATATCTACATCATGCCCCAATTACTTCATAAACCAGGTGCAAACTCAAGCCACCAGTGTAGCAATACTTCTATCAGTGTCTAAGTGGATGTTGTGATTTGCTTCCCAGATCCCTCATTGAAGACCAAGGCACTATTCACCCGGCTATCATCAGTGTTAGGTTTTGATAGCTCCCAACTGAATTCTTTGGACAGAGAAAGGCATTTTACCTAAAGTTATGCCTTCTCCTTCCTGGATCTAACTCATATCCAATGACTCACCAAGACTAAGGCACAAAGTCATGACTTCTTTAAACCTGATAGATCTCTTTAGACTAGATACTGAGGTTCTCCACTCAGCTGACCATTAGAGTCACTTAGGTGCTTTAAGAGATAAGCGTGTGTGATCCTTACCCTAAGAGATTCTCAAATACTTGGTCTAGAGTGGAGCTCAGATGCAATTCTATTTTTACAACTTGGCAGGTGATTCTAATAAGGAGCCTAAAAAGAGACACTGGTCCCAAATTTTTTAAATCACAGTCCATATACACATAGCTTCCAGGCCCAATTCTAAAGTCATCGAATCAAAATCTAAAAGTTTAGGGCTGGATCTTAGAATTGTAGTGTTTTGACATGTTTCTCAACTGATTCCTATGGACTCAAATGTTTGAGAACCACTGTCTTAGGACTGCAACATCCAGTTAATTTGAGAACAAGTATCTTATTCTTTGTAAAAGTTCCAATGGATTTTTCAAAAGTATTCAGAATGGAACCCAGCATCTTTTCACTTAAATTGCATAAAATTCCATATAGTTCAATAAGCTCCTTTGGATAGTACCATAGTCAGTACATTCTTCAGTTAAACCTGACACTGGTCCTCAGAGAATCTGTTTTCAGAGATCTTTAACTTTTCTAACAATAAGGAACTCTCTGCTCCAACTGGCTACTTGTTTCCTGATTTCTCCCCTCAAGCAAATGTTTGACTTCACACTGATCCTTTACAGTGGTCATGAAAAATCTTGGCTTTGTTGTGTGGTTACCTAATAGAGTCTCTCTTCCCACCAGATAGTCTGCTGCTTCTCAAAGAGAAACTTCTGAAACACAGTGGCAAGAGCTCCTAGGGACTTCCTGGGGAGTCTTTGGAAATGAGGGCTCAGCTAGCAAGATAGGACTTGTCTCACCAAAATGACATACTCTAGCAATAATCTTCAATGTACCAATAGAAACATTGAGGGACTTGTTACATATTCTAGCAGTAAATGTCAGTCTAACAATAGAATTACTCAAGCACTTTCAATAATACTTTATCTTTACAACTCATCCAGGAAAAAAGCTATAATATTGTTTCTATTTGGCAAATGAAGAATATGAAATTCAGAGTGACTTAACTACATTAACTCAGAAATTTCATTGTATAGTTGAGAAATGAATCCAGTTCACAGTAACAAGCCCGAGCTCTTTCTACTCAACACACTGCTCTGTTCAATTTAGTTCCCATAAGGTCCTGAAACTCACTTGCTGAGTTT
This sequence comes from Arctocebus calabarensis, assembly GCA_963573935.1. Classification (NCBI taxonomy): domain Eukaryota; kingdom Metazoa; phylum Chordata; class Mammalia; order Primates; family Lorisidae; genus Arctocebus; species Arctocebus calabarensis. Next base: position 25,068 of record CAUYON010108357.1, read on the forward strand.
CTTTGTGAAATTCTTGAGGAATTCCAATAATTTGTAAAAATGCAAATGTGTATCTAGACAAAGGGAGAGAAACAGAAAACTCTCAGAGCACATCCAAACTGAGGAGTAATTTTATTTGAAAAGCCTCGGTTATATACACATTTAGAAATAGTGTTATAGTCATAACTACTATTAGCTACTAAATTATTTCTATTTATCTTCTTCTGAAACATAATTAGATTTCACTTCTACACCCTCTGAGATTCATTTGTATCTTTTGAGTTGCTTTGGCCAGTTAAGCCTCTGAGACCAGATGCATGATTTAACACATTCTTGTTTCAAAGAACCACAAGTGTCAATGTTTGGGATATAGTCTTCTTCATCAGTCTGGATTTGGGAGTGAGGAATGCGGAACAGAACTCACAGCTAAACATAAGCAAATATACAGTGTTAACAGAAAATCTGTGGTTCTTACAAGTTTCTAAAATCACAGAGATTGTGTATTGTCACATAACCTAGCCTATTCTGACTTCTATAAAAACTGTGTCTTTATAGAAGATAATGAACTCTCTGAGTTCCTCATGATAACAATGCCCAAACCAACCAAATAAACAAGAACAAAAGTGATCAACAGTAACTATAACTAAATAGGTCACATTTTTCTACTGATCTTTTGGCAGATGGTAAGGAAACTGGTATCAAAGGCTGGAGAGTTAGGTGACCATGTTATTCAGTGGCACATATTTGATATTTGAATTTTATCTGCAGTAATAGGAGAGTGAAGTCAGAGACCAGAGTGTTAGTCCTGAGCTATCACATGAAAGAAATAAACTCAAAAAACAATTGGCCAGTAATATGCAAAAAAAGAAAACAGATAGTTACAAAATAGAGTCATGAAATTCAGGAATTGGTATATTTAGAAGAGGTAACTGCTTCATAACGCCAACATCTAAAACATAAAACCAAAAAAGCCATTAAAAAACAAAGATTGGTTAGAACTCAGCCTTATGGCAAAGATCAAATCAAGGGTATGACTGAACTAAAATGTCTCAGAATAATGTTGTGGTTATATTCATTTATCAAATATAACTGAAGAAGTTATTAGCAAAGCCATTAGAAGAGGAACCTCCAATTCAAATGATTAATATTTTTTAATATTACCAAAAACAAAGAATTTTACTTGTGTTAACCAAATAAATGAGGAAGTCCATGTAGACTGGTTATCATAATAATGTTTTTAAAATCAACTTACATTTAAACAGCAAACTAAGGAATCCCACATTTATCCCTTAATTTCATCATTTAGCAGGTATGTGAACTTTGATGAACAGTTTATCCTTGATTCATTTATCTATTAAGAAAAGAAGAAAAAATACCTCCCATCCTTAACAACATTGTAAGAAGAGGTAATGCGGAAATAACATACATGATAACAGTGAACTAGACATAAAGTAGTGGATGGTTACTATTAAATAATAATTACATCCCACATACCAAAATTATATGCATATATCAGAAAGACATTCTTCCTTTTTCTCAAAAATTCTTCATTCACTTTAGTTAAAACAAGTTCACACTCACCATGCTCTCAGTGGAGATCAACTTTCTCCTGATTTTCATGCAGACACAGTCCTCAGTCAAGCTAGATCCTTAAGGAAGAGCCATCAAAGCCACTCAATATATAAAGTCATGATTTTACTTCTATCAGTCCTTTCAGTTATTTCCACTAAGTGCTTTGCCAAATGACAAATGTACCTAAAAAGACTCTCCCTATTTGCACTATAACTTTTTTTTATATTTCTGCCAAAGCACCTTACTCAATATACCTACATTAGAGTTCTTTTTGTGCCTGTTTTTCAACTTACATTGGCAATCCTTTGAGAGATTCTGTGTACATACATTTTTGTATGCATCTAGATACTTCTCATAAAAGGTGCTCAGTTAATATATTGGATTTAGCTTAATTAAGTTAATTTAAATTATGTTGACATGTTTAAACTTAACTAAAATTAAAATTGCATAATCATATAACATAGAAATAACTTCTAATCTATATTATTTGCTACTCAAGTAAGTATTAACAGGTGGGGGGAATACTAACCATAGTCTAGTGAGGATCCATTGCAAGTACATATTGCCTTTAACAGAAAATGTTTATGACTCTAGCATGGCCCTGTATTGCTGCCTAATGCCTCCCATGACATAAATTCTTGAAGCACAGTTCTTCAGTTTACCAGCTATGAACCCATGTACAGCCACGCAGTCTCTTTGAGGCTCAGTTTACTTATCTGTAGGATTGAGATAGTAGCACACATCTCATTGCCCTGCTGTGGGGTCAAATGAGTAGTGAACAGAAAGTTTCTGGTGCATTACAATCACCCCAATTTCATTCCTTACCTGGATTCATGAAGATAGTCTAACTTTCATGGCAATTGTTGAAATTGCCAATACAATTTTTAAAATTTCTCATTTGCCATTATAGTGATACTAGATATTATTTTATATATTACACATTAAGATGTTTGTGTACAAAACTGTATAACTAGCATGCACGAAACTATTCATGTGGAAATGCTTATAAGTGCAAGTTGATTTTTAAAACATTATTATGTTTTTGTTGCTTAAGAGTGATAGCAAATCTGCACACACTTCCTCATTTATTTGATTAACACAAGTAAAAGTCTTCGTTTATGATGATAGTACCAAATATTATTAATTAACCATTTGAATGGGAGATTCCTCTTTTGATGACTTCGCAAACATCTTCTTTTGTTCTATTTGATAAATAAATAAAACATAGTCATTTATTCAAGTTTTTGGGAATGCTACAAAAACAAAATTAAATAAACTGACACTTTTAAGTTAGTACTCTGTACATCCACTTAAGTCCACTTAAGTTGTGAAAAAATGTGTATTGTATACGTGAAACAACAAAGATGCACTTTTCTGAGGAATAAATGTGTTTACTGTGATTATTCCTGACAAGTGGTTTAAGTCAACTTGATTGAAATAAAAATCACTTGCCACATATTCTTAAATCTATGAATAAAATATTGGACAGTGTACAAAATGATATTGATTAAAATTACTTTTGTTCTTAGCCTCAAACTTTGGTGAAGTTTTGCCAGTGTCTGTTTGTTCACTACGTAGTGCAAGGTAATCTCATTCAGTATCAGGAGACAGGGGGCTTGGTCCTCTAAAACCTGTTTCTAAATCAAGTCAGTTTACATCTTTATATTCTAAATCTTTTATTTATTTATTTATTTATTCATTTTTGAGACAGAGACACAGTTTGTCACCTTCAGTAAAGTGCTGTGGCATCATAGCTCACAACAACATCAAACTCTTGGGCTGAAGCCATTCTCTTGCCTCAGCCTAAATCTTTGTTTTTAATAATATTCCTTGGAGGTGGATCTATCATTACATAGGACCTAGCATTCTTTACAATCTGAAAATACATACGCACTCACATAGCTGAGCATGTTCTTCCTGTTATAACTCAAGGTCAATCTTCATGAATATCATTTTCATCTTCTATGGGACTATAAAGCAGGGATTACTGAGGGACATGTTGGAACTACTGAGGTATGAGGACTAATTTAGGAAAACTGTTATAACTATTATTCTCACAGGAGGTGGTTAGGATTATAGGATTGCGGTAAATATTACATAACATAAAAACTACCATTCTAACCACTTTCAGTGAGGATTTCAATGGCATTTAGTAAATTTACGTTGTTTTGCAACATTACCACTACCTATCTCCAGAACTTTTTCATCATCACAAACTTGAAGACTGCGTTTAATAAACATCAATACCTACTTGACTCCCCTATTTCCCTAGCACCTGAAAACATTATTTTGCTTTCTGCATCTATGAATTTGCCCATTGTAGGTATCTTATATAAGTGAAGGCAAAATGATTATGTCACTTTGTATGTTTGTACCTTGTTTTTAAGATTCATCCATGTTGTAGCATGTATCAGAATTTCAACACTTTTAAAGTCTAAATCATAGTGCATTGTATGCATAACTGTATTTTGTTTATTCATTTATTTGCCAATGACATTTGGTTGCTCCCATGTTTCTCTATTGGGAATAATGCTGCTCTGAACATGGTGTACAAATGTCTGTTTGAGGCCATTTTCAATTCTTTTGGGTATGTGCCCAGAATTAGAACTGCTGAATCCTATGCTGATTCCTTGCTTAACTTTTTGAGGAACCACCAAACTGTTCTCTACAACTGCTATGTCATTTTGCATTCCCACCAACAATGCATAAAAGTTCTAATTTCTCTACATTCCTCCTAACACTACTTATTTTCTGGGTTTAAAATTTTTGTAAAAATAGCCATTTCTAACAAGTTTGAAATGGTTATTTAGGAGGATGTGAGTAGTAGAGTTTTAAATAGTAATTGATTGGGCTAAAATTTGGGAAGATATGCAGTATTTGAACAATATTTAAATAAGTTCACTTGTCTCCAGTTAAAATTTTCCAGATATAAAGTTAAACTAAGATGTGTTTATTAATGAATAAATATAATACTTACTTTGTACTGAGCTCCATATTAGGTAGATATATTGGCCTGTGCCCATGATGAATTCCCAATGTATTTGAGAAGTTAGATCAAATGGGTTATGATCTCTTTAACAATTTTCTATAGTAATAAGGGTAAGTGGTCTGTTGATAAGTAGAACAGTAATATTATCTGACATTTAATTCTTCATTTCAGAGCTTTCAAGTTACTTTGAATTGTACCATTCTGTTTAATTGCATTTTTTTTGTTGTTGTTTGAGATAAAATAATGATAATCCTCTCTTAGATACCACCAAGTAAACTGGAAAAGCTGCTCTCTGAGGGTTCTGCCAGACACACAAAGATCCTCCAAGCTCCAGAATGTTTTGGATCTGTAGACACTTCAATTGTCCTAAATTCTCTTTTCTCTCATTTACCTTTCCCTTTCTTCCTAGGTTATGCCTCTTTGAAGGCAATAGATATTACAGCGAGAAGTCCAGCCTGGTCTATAGCCCACTTTCACTAATTAATCACTGACCTCTCCCTCTGGCCTTGATAGTGGTTTAGCATCTTTCTCAGGACCCGCTTAGGGCAGCCACTAGCAATTATTTCTATTTTGGCTCTCAAGCTACCAATAGCCAGCTCTCAACTACTTCACATTGCAGATGGACAATCTGAAGCTCAGAGTTATCTTGCCATTGGTACTACTTTCACGATTATCCTTTTAAAAGATGAAGAATCTGAGGCTCAGATAGAGTTGGAATATTTAGGTAAAATTCCAGGCTTCCTGAATCTGGTGATCTTTCTACCAGGTAATTTCTGAGGGAGGTGGATTTTACATTCATTCTTGACAAAAGATTAAAGGCAAGAAAAAATATGCCAATGCCACTTTTCTTTTCCCTGTGTAAACCCAATATCTTTACTAAGACATTAAAAGTTAGAACAAAAGTTCTGACTTTAAATTTATCATTTACATTTTTTTCTGATTTAATATTTGTTCAGAAGAAAAGGCTAATCCTGAGATTTTTCTACTCATATTGTGTTCTTAAGACTCTATTTTCTCATGTATTTTTTAATTTAAGCAAACAAATTACGGCAACAGATACAACTGAGAGTTGAAGCTCCAAATGTGATTTTCCATGACTTAAAAAAATACTGCAGTCTGGTCATGTCTTCTGAACTCCAAATATTTATCGTAGGGGCAATCTTTCTTTTCCTAGCAATTCAAGGCCATGCTTTAATTTGGCAGGCAACCAAACCCTGCGATGTGACTTTGATCCCTGAATGAATGACTGCCTTTAAAAGGCTCATGTTTTATTAGTGTGTGTGATTAAAACATAAAGGCAAGTGGTAGAATCATGGCCAGGAAGACTATCTGAATATATGGTCTATTCTCAAGAGAGAACTGATTTGGGGTCTATTAAAATAAAATTATTCTGGGTCATAATCTAGGGCAGTTGTGCTATGAGCCATGTCACTGAGCACTTCCATATGCATTGCAAAACTGTGTACACAAGGGATCACACTGACAGATTTGTGTGCACAGCCCATCTGCCCACAGAGGTGGCTTCTGCCCACAGAGCTGACTTAAAAAGAGGCTGACCTTTTGCCTCTACCTTACAGTCTTCTTTGGCCTAGGTAGGAGGTACATACTGGCCTGGGTACGTTTTCTATTTGCCCTCACATTGTACCTAAGTATCTTTGCCCTGACACTTGTGCCTGGATGCCAGAGTTGGTTTTCTTGCATGTCATCTCAGGGGACGAGTTTCTTACGAACAGGAAGTGACTTCCATGTATTTCTATATCCCCAGTTCTTAGTATAACAGCAGGTGCCCAATCAATATTTGTGAGCAAATGAGGATAGACTGTGGGCAAACATCCATGCATGTATTCACCTTGCCAGTTGCCTGCCTGTCTGTGGCCCCATCCTCGTACTTAGCACAGCCTTTTAGTTGCATACCAACAGGGGGATCAGGGATGGTTTGTTTTCACATGTCCCTAATACCCCCTGACCGCCCCCCCCCCCCGCCATGATGGGCGACTGTTGTTGAATGTAATGATCTACTTGTCATGCTGTAAACACCATCCTGCGGGATCTGTGAGGCATCATCCACATGCTCCCGGCTTGTCAATGGCAGAATCTTCCTGTAGCATCCCTCATTGCCCTCCTCTTCAGCATCATTTTGCATCACTTTCCCCATCTCACTCTATGTCAGGTGACACTAGACACCTGCCAGTCTATTCCTGTCCCAGTCTGAGCACTTGTCTCCTCACCTCACTCCTAATTTTCCTTTAGGTCGAGAGGGAGCATCACACCTCTCAGGCTGGGCTGGACACATCTGTGACATGCTTGCTGTGTCCGCCTGTTGGCACCTTTGTTCTGCCTTTGTAACTGAACACCTTCCATTCTGAATGGTGCAGTATGTGGGTCTTGCTCTCCAATGATTCCCTGGCATCTACCGCAGGGCCTGGTGTATGCAAGATACTTAGTAAACATTTTTGAAAAATGTACAATCTGGCCCCACACTCCCCAAGTGACCACGTGTCCCACTGCTCCTTATCTCAACCTTTTTATTCCACATGATGTACAGTTTTGCTCCAGCCTCATGCTTCTGCCTGGACATCTTTCTACTTCCTCATAACTCTTCTTAAACCTCCAATACATTTCCCTTAGCTTCATCTGCACCAGCTCTCAGAAATCTATGATATTATCGCTTGAACCACACCAGGTATTTCCTGAGGGAATTCCCCCTTGTGTTGCTTGTGGACTGTGGCATCTGCCTCTTCAGCCTGGAAATTTGCTGCTATGTACAGCTTATGCTCTGCTGTCAGGGCGCTGCTGTCTGATGCTCCTTTCACAAAGCAGCTAGTTTAGGCTGGACAAGACCATGCTCAATACACACAACCTAGGATGATGATGAGCATATGAAGGGAAACAGAGGGCATGAAAACAATGTAGGGAAAAAATGGACATTTCAAAAGAAGCATCAAAATAGTCATCATAAGCCAAACATCTCCAGGATTATTGGACTCCTTTGTCCTTATTTTATGTTTTAACTGTTCCTTCCTTCCCTTCCTCTCTCCCCATTTCCTTCTTTCTTTCCTCCATCCTTCCTTTCTCCCTTCCTTCCTTCTTAATATTATCTTTTCTATGTTTCAAGTCTTCACATTTATAAATCAAGCACTAGGACAGGTTTAAGCAAGTTATTTTGACTTAAGATTTCAGACCATTTTATACTAGACTTGGAAGTAGGAGACCTGCATTCTAGCTCTGAATGTGTCCCAAAGTACTTCTGTGACCTCCTACAAGTCACAGGTCTTCTCTGCATCTGCAGGATAAAGGGTGATGTCTAGATGGTCTCGGACCTTAAATGGCAGGGTAAAGATGGTGCACCTTTGCACCATTCTAAGTTTCTCTTCCTTCGCTCTGTCACATTTATCATTCCATTCTAGCTAATGCAATTTTGTACTACCTGTATCCACCCGAAGTAATACGCCTCCCCCCGACATTCTGTTCATCAGGAAAGCCATCCTGATTGTTTTCTCCCAACTGATCTCCACTTCCCTTACCCATCGTGATTCAAAATTTGCTTCTTCACAACCTCTGTAACCTGGGGAAGCCAGTTTCTTTTGGGGGGGGGATAGTTCTTTTGATAGCATCTTTAATTTGTAAGTATTCTTTAGTTCTTAAGTCTATGTCAAGTTCATGAAGTGGGATTTTAAATGAAAACTGAGAAACAAGAGCGACTCATGAGCAGGTAATCAGAATGGAAAGGAACCAGGATGTCCTTGGTGGAAGTAAAGATATGAACACCTTGAATATACTTCTTCAAATATTACTTTAGTGAGGGTCACTAGGACAAAGAGATGAAAGTACCAGAAGGTCCAATTTAAAGAAAACTTTCTAGTGAGACTGGAGAGCTCTGTGATCCACGAGGCTGGGCCAGGACAGAGACTCTCCAGGGACGAGCTTGTGTGAGGAACCTGCTCCAGTGGAGCCAGATGACTCCTGGGGTCTGTTTGCCATCTGTGCCCTGAGTCCTGTGACATATATTTATTGAATGACCATTTTTTTAATTAAAAAGTAAGATTTAATGATATTTTATATTCCTCCCAAAGCCACGAAACCTCTTTTTTACTCTTTAGAACTTTGTCAGGCTCCCAAACCCCAAATAAATTGCAATTGTAGATGAAAGATAAATAAAATAATAACCTTTGAGGCATAATACCCGGGAAAATGTGCCCTGACAAGCACTCTTTTTTTCTTCAAGCCTACGAAGAAAAGAGACTCCAGCCCTCGCTCTGCCCCTCTTCTGACTCCACAAATGCTCTATCCACGGGAACCACAACGGGGGCCGCACTGTGATCGCTTCTCTGTATTTTTCTGTCTTTCATCTTCACATGTGTGTGTTCTTGAAGGGAGGTGATTATGTGCCACCAAGCGCTGCTGGCATATCAAAATATGGCTTTCTTTAAAAGTCCTTTCCTCTCTTTAAGGGCACAACTCACAGAATTGTTTTTTGAGGTATGGCTCCTCTACCAAACTTCCTCTTCATGCCCATTTTTCTTACAAACCTAGAGCAGAGCCGTATGTTTTCAACCAGATTCCCATAGATGTCTGCTGTTATCTGTTACTTCACACTCCAGAAGCAAACGTTTGCTTCTGATGTCCTTGTAAGATAAATATTCTGACTAAATCTACCTATTCCCAAAATTGTGAATAATTCTTCACCGTACTTTTCTTCCCTCTCTAACTCAATGGCTGGTTGCTACCAATGAAGCCCTGATTCTATTTGTAAGGAGGAAGCTGCTCCTCTTCTGGAAGGTTTTATTATCCTTTGGCATGAAGACAGACCTTGGTTTATTGGCCTGAGATGATTTGCGGCAAAATTGTGTCCACATAACTGCAGAAGTAATTAAACTCGCATTGGGGCTATCTGTCCTGCTGTCAGAGAATGGAGGAAAGTCCACAGTGCAATTTAACTCAGGAAATGCTGACGCCGAGTCCTGGGGCCAATAGAGAGAAGGCATCCTGGATGGTAGGAGTCATTTTTCCTTCAGTGGGTCACTGTCACCCATTATGAAGTCAGGCCCAATTTTGAGAAGAGCAAAAGCATATGAATTCAGACAGAAAGCCCAGCTGCAAAAAGGTACTGTGTTCAAAGATTAACAGAAACCAGAGGAAACATAACCCAGTTCACATTTCCCAGCCCTTCCAGGCAGGGGGCTTTATAAGGTACAGATAAAAGCAAGGGCTGTGGGTCAGGCTGCCAGGATTTAATTTCTGCTAATGCCTTTTTCCAGGTGGGGGTCTCTTAGAAAATTTCTTAACTAATTGAAACCTCAATTTATTTTTTCTGCAAAATGAAGGATACTAGCAATATTTCCTCATGGAGTTGTTGTGAGGATTAAGTCAAATAGCAAAAGTAAAGGGAATGTAATTGTTGTGGTCTGAATATTTGTTAGTCCCCTGCCCGCCTGCAAATTCCTATGTTGAAACTTAATCCCTCAGGTGATGGTTTTAAGCGGTAGGGCTTTTGGGAAGTGAGTAGGTCATGCAGGAGAACCCCTCATTATTGGGATTTGAGTCCTTATAAAAGATGTCGGGGCCCGCGTCTCCGTGTCTCCAGCCTGACCCTGCGCCTTGTGGGAACTGGGACGCTGGGTCTCCGCCCTGGTCCACTCAACTGTCTGGACGTGGGCCGCGGCACGTGCTTACTTGGGGTAGGTCTCGTTCAAGTCTCAGGGGCTGAAGCATCTCAGAAGTCACAGGCAATATTAGAAGGAGCCAGAATCTCAACAGCAGTCTCAGCAGCAGTCTTAGTAGGGGAGCGCTGATCAAGCGTCCTCTGAGCAAGAAGCCAAGCCAAAGGAGGAGCCGAAGGAAGCCCCTGCTAACTTTTTCACAGTAATCCCGTGGCCGCCTACACCATAGGTGTGGAGCCTGCTAACCAATGATGTGCGTACTTCCCTGCTGCATCTCATGGGAGCCAGTGATGTTAAATGATGTTAAATCCCTTCCCCAGTTCTTTATCATCAAGGTATTTCTCACAGGTGCCTCCTACAAAAAGCGGCCCCAGAGAGCTGCTTTGTCCCTGTGACCACGTGAAGACACAGTGAGAAGGTGCCGTCTGTGAACGAGGAAGGGGACCCTGACAGGACACCAAATCTGCCTGAGCCTTAATCTGGGACTTTTCAGCATCCAGAAGTGTGGGGAAATAAATGTTTGTTGTTTATAAGCTTCCCATTCTGTTATAGTAGTCCAGATAAACTGAGACAATATTTACTCTGAGCATATAGGAAATATGCAATAAAAACCTACCCTCACCCCCACTATCAGAGTTAATATGTTAATCCATCTAGGTCTCATCTTAGGCATTGAAATGGTTACTCATTGCCTGCATCTTAAAAATCCAACATGGAAAAATTTGATGGATTTAAAAATATGTCTTTGACAACAATTCTTAAAATGTCTTTTGGTTGTCCGTCTCCTGTGTCCAGAGGTCTTATCTGTCACTCTCTGTGTCAGCGGGGGCAGCATTGTCCGTAAATCCTCATCTGCTGCTGCTGTCTAAATGATGCTGTGCTGATCTGCTTTCTCATCTTTAAAGTCTGGGAGTAACAGTTGAATCATGTGATAACAATATCTGCCATGGACCGTGAGAAGGAGTTTGCGGAATGAAGGGAGATAAAGTGTTTCTTTTTTTTCCCTAGAAATGTGAGACATTTTCATGAAAACACTAAGTAACGTGAAAATTAGTAGAGCGTTCAATTCTACACAAACCAGCCAACCTCATATGGAGAAAACCACTCTCTCATTTTTATTTGGGCAATGTGTGTGACCTTGCTTGTGGGAGAGGCTACGTGTGGGGCTCACTCACCCGAGGCATCCAATTAACACATCTACACAACTAGGAGGGTCGAGCAGGGGAATGTGCAGAAGGAGTCTGTAGCCTCTCTGCCCATCTGGAGTATGGTCAGTGTCATGTTCGTAGAGAGCAAATCGCCCAACTACAATTACCATTGTATCATAATGATACACAAATGAATGTCATTTTTATTGTGAATCTCAAAACTAGTTGGGAATATCAAAGAACTTTAAGTTCTTTCATAATACATGCCAAGGTACTGGAATTACTAGGACTTATTATTAAGGGCTTGATCTATGTGTCATTGAACTGATTGGATCATTTGTCTTCTGAAACTGTTGGTTCTATCTTTATTCCCTGTCTAACAAAAATCAGAATTTTGAGTACATTATTTGGGAGATTTGATGATGCAGACTTTGTTCTATTTTGTAGTTTTCTCTTCTGAACCCATCTCCTATCCAAGAGCTCTGCTCTGCACCAAAGGAAAGATAATTTTGTTGAATGAGCAATAGCACTACATTATTGCATTAAGGAAAAAGCGTTTAATGAGATTTGGTGGCTAGTGAGATGCTCATCAGAGTTATTAGCAGTCATGTTAAGGGTAATTGGAAAAAGTCAGAAAAATGTCCACCCATTTGTAAGTCCTTGTTGTTGAAACAGCCACCAGGAGAATACTTGTGTTACTGTAGCTTTGATGTTTGTCACTTGTTAGTGATCTGGACTTTATGACTAACCCTTGTTTGTAAAACACAAACTCCTTGAGGCAGGAAGGGAGCTGTGCAAAACCCTTCATGCACATTATCTGTTTTAAGTCTCTTGGCAAGCTAGGCAGGAAGTGTCAGTGTTCCTATTGTACAAATGAGAAAATAGAGCCTCAGAAATGCTAAGAAATTTCATACTGGTCATTTGCCTAAGAATCAAAGAGTGGGGTTTCTAGGATGCTGATCTGTGCTCTGTCTTCCACATTAAGCTGTCTGTCTCTGTATCCCTGTATTTACTAGAGAACCTAGAAGACATTAAGCCTTCATTCTATCTATGTGGAATAAATGAAGAAACCACGCTGCTTCATGCCCTATTAAAATGATAATTTAGGTGTCTGGGCTCCACCTCTGCTGAAAACTCTTAGTGGCTTCAAACAAGTCATTTTGGCACTTACACTCATATTTTGTGTCTTGAAAAGCAGGAACTGCCACCACCTGTTTTAGTGCATGGAGTTCTTTAAGAAACAAATGGGTGAATGATCATGAAAACGCCTTTGATTTAATGCTTTCATTGTAATGAAGCCATTCAAAACCACTGGAGAAAATTTACCAGGAGCTGCTGATGTGAGAACCAGCCTGAGTTGTCATTCTTCCAAAACCTGCCTGTTGAGTGTCTCCTGCCACAAAATAAAGTGTCCAAGAGGCCTCCAGGCTGGGGCAACAGATGCCTCTCCAATTGTGGCATCTTTTTCCTGATAACTTCACATCTGGGCAAGGATTTCCAGCACAAAGATGAAAACATAGACACAACTCATATATTAGTGTTCGAAAACTGTAAGAGGAAGCATTTGGGGAACAACAGGGGAGAGGGCACCTTTTTCATAACCAGGGGAAGGAGGTGGGAAGCGGGAGGTCTGTGCTTTCAGTGCCATGCCTAGCCCAGTCACGCTGCCTCCCAGCCTCTGAACAGTCACCTTCACAGTCAGAGCAGATTGAGAGTGGACTTACAAGCAACCCAGAGTCAGCATTATCTCTAGGCAGTTTTCATGTGCTCATTCACTCATTAATTAGTGAATTCATGCATTCAGCAATTCCTGATGTTGCCAGGTTATGGTGCGTGCCAGGTACCAGGTATGAAGCATTGAAAGAAACAGCAGCATCTCTTCTTGTATGGAACTTACATTAGAAGAAGGCAAATGGATAGCAAAGCAAGCCAACAATTAAATTAAAAGACAGAAAAGATTTCATGTATTGATAAATGGGCTGGTGAAAACAAAACAAAAGATGTAGTTAGCAATTATAAAAATCTCAGTTTTATTACCAAATGGTGCTTACAATATCAAATTTACAGTATTTTTTTTTTTGAGACAGAGCTTGAAGCTGTCGCCCTGGCATCACAGCTTACAGCAACCTCCAACTCCTGGACTTAAGTGATTCTCTTGCCTCAGCCTCCCAAGTACCCGCCACAATGCCCAGCTATTTTTTTGGTTGTAGTTGTCATTGTTGTTTGGCAGGCCCAGGCTGGATTTGAACCCACTAGCTCTGGTGTATGTGGCTGGCACCTCAGCTTCTTGAGCTACAGGCACTGAGCCAAAAAATTTACAGTATTCTTATGAACAAAGCACCAAACCATGCTTGTCACATAATGGTTGCTTAATCCATATTAGTTTTTTTTAAACATTTTGTTACCGTTTTCTTTCTTGGTCCCAATTTTATGAGGGTGAAAAGAAGTTAAAATGAAATCTGAAGTAGAAAAGTTCTTAGGAGAGAGGTAAATAGTTTGAAAGACACTGAGCAGGGGAAAAGGTGGCTGTTCCCAGTTGATCTGATGATTTGAGAAAGAGGATGGGTGCTTGCACATGAGCGTTTAGTGTAAGCTTAAGCATGAGCTGAACAAACTACTTTCCTTTTCCATATTGGAAGTTTCTGAGTCCTCCCTAGGTATTAGAAATGAAAACCCACTTTCCTCCTTTTTCTTACAGCTCCCTCCAAATCAAGCCCCACTGCTATATACCTAAAAGTCACTTTTACCAATTGTGATAATGATAATGGTGACCATTTACCAAACACTGAGCATGTGCCAGCACTGTTTTTTACATAAATCAATCACCTTGTTAATTTTCAAAAGAGCCCGAAGACAGGTATGCAATTCTCCCTTCTTTTCTCTCTCTCTCTTTTTTTTAATTAAAGTACTTTTGAAGCACTTTGAGGTTCACAGTAAACTTGACAGGCAGGTACCCGTCATATCTTCCCTGCCCCCATACATGTACAGCCTCCCCTGTGGTCATCATCCTCCACCAGGTGGGACATTTGTTACCATTGATGAACCTCCAATGGCAGCATTATCCCCCAAAGTCCATAGTTTACATTAGGGTTTATTCCTGCTTGGACTTGGATAAATAGATAATGACACATATGCCTCATTACGGTACCATACAGCATATTCTCACTGCCCTAAACCCCTCTGTGGTCTGCCTATTCATCCCTCCCTACCCTGACAACCCCGGCAACTGTCTTCATGGTTTTTCCTCTTTCTTTCTTATAGATGAAAAACTTGAGTGTTTAAGATATTTGACATACCCAGGATGTGGTGAAGGCACAAAAGTGGGTTTGGAACTATTCATGAATTATCATGATGACTTTCTTTCAACTTACCACCTTGCTCTAGGCTGTTATCTGGGTTCAGATCATATTGTGTGTTCTCAAGATTGGCTTCCACCCCTAACCCATAGCATCCCCTGGCTTTGCCAAGTTTGCCAGCACAATCTCAATATTCACTTTCTTGGCATATCCCTAGTGTTGGTGGGTAATTTTGATGCAGACTCCAATGTCCACAGTTTCCAGGTAGATAGAATTAGGCCTGTGTGTAATATTAGGGCATAGTGGGCACTGTGGCAAAGCCAAACACATACCCCATCTAAACAGGGCAGGTGGCTATTCAGCTCCAATAACTGGTTGTCCTATGAGAAAGCTGTGTTGTCAAGTGAAGCTTAAATTTGAGTTTACATATGAAATGTCCTTATTTTTAAGGTATGATGTAATCGAAATAAAATATGTCTGCACTCTGGAGGTTCTGAGCCCTGTATCTGAGAACTTAAGTCTAAAAATAATACATGGGGAATAGAGCAGAGCTCAGATATGATCTTGTTCAAACCCTCAATAGAGCAAGTGTTTCTCTGTGCTTATAACATTATATAAAGAGAGAAATAACTTACTCATAGTCCTACAGCTGGTCTGTGTCACTGCTGGGACTCCAATCCAATTTCACAGCTCTCATCCAATGGCCCTGCTGAAATAGTCAGCCATTCTCAGCCACAGTGTGGGCCAGTACTTAAGACCAACCAGAAATGCTTTCTCCACTGATGATTGGATTTGGAGGTTAAGAAGTTAAAGAAGGCACGATAAGAAAAGGATTGGATTTGGAAGGATTATATGATTGACTCAACTTAGTATTTCTTAAGCTACTGTGTAATTGAAATCATCTTTATAATACATTCTCTCCATCACAGACACTCAGCCTTTGAGGGCCATCATTATTCCTATACAAATCGAAAATTTTTTGTATTGCTTATAGGGAAAAAACTTCACTAGCTGCTATATTCATCAATGCCAAAAATCTCAGGAGTGTACAGAAAACTTTTCATTCATACCAAATTCCACTGCAAATGTGTCTGTGTAGGTGGCTTTCCTGGGAGGAACTCTTTCCACCCTGGGACATAGTCATCCTCACTTGTCACCAGTAAAGAGAGAGGCTCACACCTAGGAAATATTTTTTTATGGGGCTAACCTGGGAAAGAAATGCATCATTTTACCACCTTCTGCTGTTCAGACCTTGTCATTTGTCCACACCTACATACAAAGAGGTGGGAAATATAAGTTTCCTATGTTCCCAGGGACATAAAGAAATAGATTAGTAAAGATATAATATTATCTCTACAAAGGAAAAAATAAAGATAGGAACAAAATAGAAAGGCAAGTATTATTCTGCAAACATTTTTTTTTCCCTTGGAAAGCCTGATTCTCTATGTTTGAGTTATAAGGATAGACTTCTGTGGCTGGAAACAGGATTATGACTGTCAACCATACTTAGCAGCAAGTGAAATGCAAGAGGCAGGGCATGAGGAAGTAGATTGCTTCTCACCTGCACCGAGCTTCCAGAATGACGGTCACAGGCATGGTTGGCCCAAGATAGCTCTGTGATCGATCCCTTGGAGGTTGATTCTCTGAGGAAATGTTTCCAGTATCTGGAGGGACAACCAATCAAAGGCACTTTTTGAAGCTGTCTGGGCTTCTTTTAGGGAGTGAGATGTGGGAAAAATGGCTGTTTTCTGAAAATAGATCAGTCTCTCCTTGCCTAGCATCCTTGCCTTATACCATACCATACCCTGGGAAGCTTGACGTTTTGTTTTATGATTACAGAATTTTTTCCCTATGAAAAAATGGGAAGCTTCCCTAGGAAGCGAACACTGCTATTTCTTATAAGGCTGAATAGAGAAAAAATTAGTTAAGACTTGAGGGAAATAAAATGCCCTATGTGCAAATACAACTATAACCAGAGAGAAAACCTCAGACATACAGTTGTCTTTAATTAAGAATAAAACCATAAAGCAGACTTGTATGAGAATATCATATTTCCAATTAATATGCAGATTAAGTCTCAAGGCTCCAGACACCCTCAGAATTGAATTGCTTCCTACAAACGTGAAGCATCCATAATTTGGCTGATCCTTAGGAACAGTTTAGCAGAATTTACTCTGATCCACCTTCACGTCAGGGCACTTAGCCCACTGTAAATATTTCTCCTTATATCTTTGTTTCCGTGTGCCCAGGCAAATACTCTCTCAGTAATATCACTATTCGAATGCTGAGAATTCTAAAATTCAGAACTGTCTATCTTAGAGTCTGTGTGAATCTGCCAGGGCTGCTGTAACAAGTGCTGGAGACTGTGTGGCCTAAGCAACAAAAATTAATTTTCTTATCATTTGGAAGTCTTAGCTGCAGGTGTTGTAGTTGGTGGCTTCTTCTGGGACTTCTTTCCTTAACTCCCAGATGGCCATCTTTATCTAGTATCTTCACATGATTTTCTCTTTTCTGTATCCACGTTTCCTTTTCTTATGAGGACACTAGTGATACTGGATTAGGATCCATCCTAAGGCCCTCATTTTAATTTAAATACCTCTTTAATGAGCCTTTCTCCAAATACAGTCACATTTTGAGGTACTGGGACTTTAACTTAGAAACTGTGAAGGGACATAATTCAGTCTGTGACACAGCTCCCTGTTCTGAACTGTGAACAATATTCTATAAGATGTTAACAGTATTCCATAAAGGGGAAAAGATAAAAGGTCATACAGAAAAAGGCACATATGTTCTCTTCTTCTTGGAGATTCACACTTCCTATGGTGCCTGGAGATATTCCTTTGACTCATCAGTTCCTGGAGGCAATACTTTCTCTTTCAGCACAATTGAGTTTGAGTTTGGTATCCTGCTGCTCTACTACATGAAGAACTGTCCAGTTTATGTTGATAGGGACCTCTTCTCTAATACACTCTCGCCTGTAGACAGACATCTCCTCTGTACTCCCTATAACAGAAGCACTGCTGTCCTATCTCCTGGTTTGACCTGGCTTGTCTAATGGGTCTCTTCATCTTGAAGGTTCTTTTCAGTTCTATTCTTCCTAACTTCCTTTCTACTTGAGGGCAAGGATGACGTTGTTATAGACACCTCACTTCATTGAGAACAATTAGAGATGGCTTTGAAAAGGGAGTTCAGAGTCCTAGGGGCTCCTGGAAAGGTAGATGTGCCAGACTGTTATTTACACACACAAGTATCATTGTCTCAACACTTTGTTCAAACTTCACCTTTTCTTAGAAGCTTTCCAAGTCTCATCTCATCTCTAATGATGAAATCACTGTCTGGCCCCTCCCCAATCCTGAGTTCTCACTCCACCTCCCAGGTACCATATTGGCTTTGACACACTCAGTTTCCATATATGTGAAGATGATATTAAATGAATCTTTTGAGCTCATTCTGGGCATGTTTTCTGCATGTTCTGTTAGTGCCTTAAGACCCTGGGTAATGAGGGTATATTGTCATAAATTCTGACTATGTTCAGCTTAATTATTATCCAAGCCTCTCTTTAAGATGTGCGTGAACTGAAGTCGGAGAGTGACAAGTAACTAATCAATAACTGAGAGCAATTTCCTGGTAGAGCTTAACTTGAACCCAGGTCATTGGACACCCAGGTAAGTGTTCTCTCTGCTTTGATGATGCTTTTGGACACAAGATGACATTTCTGATTCAAAGCAGCAGGCCTTTTCTTGGAATGATCAGGAACTCTCAGTGTGACATCTCCTTTTAAATCAAAGACATCACTGAGGTATCACTGGGAACTAGAGAACAGAGAAAAATTAAGTGTTTTGAGGTTAAGTCCTAAAGATATCTGTAACTTCAGTTTCATCAACACTTAGCTATGATATGTTATGACTTGACAGGAGCCAGGGATCATAAGAGGAAATTAAATAGGATCTTGAAAATAAACAAAGACTTGAGGAGCGAATAAAAAAGACCAAGAAGCCATGAGTAATAGGGGCTTTACTTATAGGTAGAAGTGAGCAATGCCTACATTACTTTACAAGCAGTAAGAAAGTGCCCATTCCCAAATATTTTCCAAATAATCTTGCCATAATGTCTAAAATTGCACTACTTATCTATAATTTGTTCGGATTTCAAAATCTTTTGCAGTTTTGGAGTCCCTTACTAAGACAGAAACATCCTTGAGATACACAACACCACTTTAGGAATTAATGTGTCTGCAATGACTGAAATGCATCCTCCAAGGTCAAATGTGGAAGCCCTAACTCCCCAGGTAACCCATGTAACTGCATTGGGGATGGTGCCCTTGAAAGAAGTGGAAGAGACACCAATCCTTCTTCTCTCTCTCTCTCCTCTAACTCTCTACTTCCCTTTCCCTGCTTCCTCTCCATGCATGCACAGGGGAAAGGTCATGTGAAGACAGAGAGGGGAAACAGCTATCTGCAAGCCAGCAGGAGAAGTCCCGTGAGAAACCAGCCCTGATAGCACTTTGATCTTAGACTTACAGCCTCCAGAATTGTGGGGAAAAAAAAATTCTTATTGTGTAAGCCCCTCAGTCTGTGGTATTCTATTACAGTAGACTGAGGTGATTAATGTGCTGTTTAACGAAAATAATGACAAAAATAAGCTCTGACTACTTCCTTTGTATTTTCCTTAGCTTCCTAGCACCTTCCTCACTCTAGTCTCTCTTTGTTACCTCTTTTTCTCACTGTAGTCCCTCTTTGTGACCTCTTTGTCACTCCTTTCTGACTGGTGCTTCTGTTTTTTCTTCTTTCTTTCTTTCTTTCTTTCTTTCTTTCTTTCTTTCTTTCTTTCTTTCTTTCTTTCTTTCTTTCTTTCTTTCTTCCTTTCTTTCTTTCTTTCTTCTTCTTTTTTTTGTCTTTGTTATTTAGAATTTGCTACTATTCTTTGCTAGATCTCCAATTCCTCAGCTCAACAGATTCTGCTCCCTGGGCCTCCCAGAGTGCCGGATTTAACAGGAGTCAGTCACCATGCCCCGCCCTCATCCTTTGCCTGAGATATTGACTGTGCTTTCCTGATTTTGGCCTGTGTCTCCTGCAAACAGCATTAGCTCATGCCACTTCAGCATCTCTGACCCACAGAGCTGCTCTCTGGATGTCAGATTGTCATGTTAACCCCTTAACTATGTCCTGCAACTACCTCCTGATGACCACCACTCCTTCCATTTAAGAACATATAATGCAAAGGGCAGTTTGCCTGTATTCGTTGTCATCTTCCTTGTTGCCCAAGGTATGCAAGGTATTCTGTTCTACAGATACACAGGATGAGAAGTTAATTTCCATCAGTCCATCAGTAAGTGGTAGGGCTGGTGGCCAATTCCAAGCTGGGCTGACTCTCAAGCCTACATCATTCCTTGCCTCCCATCCCTGCCTCTGCTGGCAGACTCGGCAAACCCACCCCAGGCATCAGTGAAGAAAGTTCAGCCAGTAACGTGCCATCCAGCATCCAGCAACTCTTCCTTGGCTCCTGTTAAGGTTTAGGGAAATCTGCCCTGAGAATTATCTAGTACTGCCAGGAAGGCACTTCTTAGAGATTTTTTAGTTTAGCCAAGTTAAACAAAGGTTAAGTTATTGAAAGGCAGGCTGTTGTTTCTAAGAATCTAAATGGTTAGCAGGCTCTCTTTTCTGCAAGTTTAAGATTAATAAAGGGCAAATTGCAAGGCATATTTTACATGCCCCATTAAACTGGTGGGATTAAGTGTGCACAAAAAGTAATTGCCTTTTGATGTTGAATAAAGCACAGAAAGCCCAGATAAAAGAAGCAAGCCCTTTAATTTATAGTGCTATAGGAGAATTTCTTTGCAATTATCATCTTAACAGCAAAAAGTATAACACACAGTGATGCTAGAAGGTATACAGCACAAGATTCATTGCATTTTTTGATGCTTTTAAGTAAAACAGTTCTCCCCTTTAGCCAGGCCCTGTGGCTTCTCACAGCTGACAGACTTCACAGCAAGGTGAGTCGGCTAGTCTTGCCGGAGTGGGTGTTCTCTCCTATCTCTCAGGAGTAGAAGCTGAAGGTCCCCAGAACTGCTTTCTCGGCACCCCATTTCTGTGAGGCCATCCAGGTTGCCTTCTGAGCAGGTGTGACTCCTCAGATTCACACATGCCAATGCATCAATTGCTTGGAAAGCATATTAAATCAGAGTCTTGCAAAAACTGAAAACTTAGATTTCTCCTCCAAGGTCTTGATAATTTGAATTTACCAAGAAAGATCCTAGGGAAAAGCACAAAGGGATAACAGCCTAAAAATCCTTTAAAAAATATAACTCCTGGAACATTTTAAATTGCTGTGAAAATTCTATACACGGAAGTTCTTTGAGAAAGAGGAATCTGAAGAATAAGGTATGTTGAGTCAACGACTTTTCACTAGAGTGTTGTGTTTCCATCGTTATTATTAAAAATTTCTCCTCCTTCAGCCGTTATATTGTTGGATGTCCTTTATCCAAGGACATAAGTTTCTGTTAAGTTTTCCCTCTTCTCCCTCATGTCCCTGCCCCCAAAGATTGTTTAAATATATGTTTCTCTTTTCTTTTTTTGGTCATAATAATGAGGAGGTTAAAGGCACATTTATAGCCCAAGAATTTCAACGCAGTCACTTCTGAAACTTAAAAGACCCACTTCTAACTGACGGACTTTCTTATATCTCATTCTTTTTAAATTTTTTTATAGTATAAATTTATTTTATATTAGAGAGAGGGGAATAGCGGGGGGAAGAGAAGGGAAAGAAAGAAAAGGGAGCAGAGAGCAGGGATTGAGAGAGGGGAAGTGAGAAGTGCGGGCATGGGGAGAGAAAAGTAGGGAGACAAAGGGGCCTGTGGCTTCTGAAAGAGGAAGAATGCCAGCCTGTATCTCATTCTTAAGTGTGCTCTAGCCTATACATTGTCACAAGGCCTTTAAAATGTTGACAGGGTACAAATCTTAAATTCAGTGTGTTGCTAAGACTCTGTTCAGCAGCAGAAATCATGGAAATATGAAGATTGGAATGGGCTGGCAAGGTCACCTACTCTGACACCCACTAGAACCTTGAATTCCCTAGAGGTATTGCTGCCAAGCACCTGGGGTCTGAATAGTCCACACTCCCCCATTCTGCTCTGTGTTCCCACTGCTGCTTACTAGGTCTATCTTATAAGTTCCTTGATGGTGGAGACAGAAACCCAACAGCATCTCATTTTTTGGACATATCCAATCTTAATGATTGTTCCTTGGCTTGGGTCAAATGACAAGTCTCCTGGCCAAGTCAAATAATAATATTTGTGGCTTGGCGCCTGTGGCTCAAGTGGCTAAGGCGCCAGCCACATATACTTGAGCTGGCGGGTTCAAATCCAGCCCCGAGCCCACCAAACAATAATGCTGGCTGTGACCAAAAAATAGCCGTGTGTTGTGGCGGGTGCCTACAGTCCCAGCTACTTGGGAGGCAGAGGCAAGAGAATCACTTGATCCCAGGAGTTGGAGGTTGCTGTGAGCTGTGATGCCACAGCACTCTACCTGGGGCAAAAGCTTGAGGCTCTGTCTCAAAAAAATATAATAATATTTGGAATATTTATTATTTATAATTGTGGTAGGCAAGATACTATCTCCCTGATGATTTTCACATCTTAATCCCCATAACATGGGGATATGTTACTTTACATGGCAAAAGGAACTTTTCACTTGAGCTTGAATTGGGAGATTATCACAATAGGCTTAATATAATCACACGAGTCTTTATAAGAGGGAGGCAAGAGGGTCAGAATAAGAGAGAAGAAGATGCAGTGATGGAAGCAGGGATCGAAGAGGAGAGATTTGAAGACTGTGATGCTGGGCTTGAAGATGAAAAGGGGCCACAATCCAGCAGCATGGGTAACCTAGAAGCTAGAAGCGGCCAGGAAATGGATGCCCCTAGGAGTTTTCGGAAGGAGCACAGCTCCATCAGCTTACCTGCCTGGGCCTGTTTTGGGAAACTGACTCTAGAACAGCAGCATAATAAATGTGTGCTGTTTGAAGTCACTAAATTTGTGGTAATTTGTTATAGTGGAAATAAGAAACTGATAAAACAGTCTTGGCTAGCCAGAGGCCCTCATAACTTTGGACTCACTAGAAGAATACTAGAACAGTATTAGAAGAAAAGATGAAATTAAAGATCTGGAAAGGTATTTGTACAGACCGGAGGACAGACTATAAGAATGCTTATAGTCTTCTATAAGCGTCCTAATAAATCTTCCTTTTTTAGTGTTTGCCTTTTTCTTAATCAAAAACTAAGTGTATAAAAAAGTTTCAGGTGTTTGCGGTGTCTATCTAAGTTAGCATTCCACATTTTATTGTATTTTTTCCTTTTATGTATGTATATATGCACACATACAGCTAATTCTAGATATGAAAAATTGTGTATGTATAAAACACTTCAAATTTCTAAGACTGAAAGAAAAAAAGGAATACCTTTTAATATTCTAGTAAGAATCATTACGTCATTTTCCACCTGTGAATATACATTTAAGGTATACATTATCAGACATAAAATAGGGATATAAAAATAATCCCCTCAGAAAATTGCCATCCTGTATTTCAAAATATATCACTTAATTCACAAATTAATTGCATTAAATATTATAACAGTTCATAAAGTTGATTAAACTTTGGATCAGGATTGCTTGTGAATTGATGGATAGCTGGGGCCATCGTGGTGACCACTCAATAGGGCAACTTCGATCTTTTCTTTTCTTTTTTTGAGATAGAGTCTCACTCAGTTGCCCTCAGTAGAGTGCCCTGGCATTATAGCTCATAGCAACCTCAATTTCTTGGGCTCAAGCCATCCTCTTGTCTCAGCTTCCTAAGTAGCTGGGACTACAGGTGCCTGCCACAATGCCTAGCTATTTTTTAGAGACAGGGGTCTCACTCTTGCTAGGCTGGTTTTGCACTCCTGAGCTCAAGCAATCTACCCACCTCAGCTTCCCGAGTGCTAGGATTTGCAACTTTGACCTGATCATCAGTATCAGAATATGGTTAAACTGGGATTTTATATTTGCATTCAATCCTAGCTGGGAAGAAAATAGGGAACATGGAATAATCTGGAAGTTTTGCTCATGATTTAGTTCAGTCTTGTCATTAGGGTTTTTTACTTTAATACAACCTTTGAGGGAGAGACTACAAGGAAAAGACATTTGTAAGATTCATGATGTGAATAATTCAATGGCATCATTTTACCTTGGGGATCAAGAAACACAACTTAAACCTATAGTGACCCAGGTAGGCAGGGATTTGAGAGCTGTGAAAATGATGCACAGGGCCATGAGGGACTGACCTAGGTCATATAGCTGCTCTGAGAGGCAGTGACCGGAAGCCAGCAACCCTACCACTTGTCCTTTCTGCCACCTCATATTGCTTGAGGGAAGAAATTCCGTGAAGCCCAGAATATCATGAAACATATTCTGCCATATACAAGCTGTCCCCAGATTACATAAGACATGACTTACAGTATTCTATACTTATAGGATAATTTATAATTAAATAATTAAATAAATGATCCGAGAGCTAGTTTCTTCCATACTCGTAAACATACCCGCATGGTGTCAGTGATTCACTGGCACAGAACCTTTATACACCTGGCTAGTCTCATTACTTAAATGCTCACTCATGTGCAGTACCCCTTTTGTGTCTTAACTATTGTATTCAATTTTGTGAGTCTGTGTTTATCCTTATGATTATGCCTCCAAAGTGAAAGTCCATTGTAAGTCCAGGTGAACCTTCAGCCAAGAGAAAGGTGGTGACAATGGAAACAAAAATAGAAATAAATAAGCATTGGCAGGAAGACTAGATGCCCTTATCCATTGGGGAAGCATTATGGTTCATTCTCTCCACTATCAGAGCCACTATAAAGGGTAAAGAGAGAATAATGGAGGATGTGAAAGGCATTGTTTCAATGAAAGCATATGTTATTATTAAGCAGCATAATGTATTAATTATTGAAATGGAAAGGTTATTATTGATTTGATTAGATGATCAAAACAAGTATAATACTCCTATTAGCCTAGGAATTAAAAGAAAGAGCCCAGTAGTTTCTGTAACTGATTATTATAGTACAGGAGTATTGTTATTATTATTATGGTATTACATTACATTATTATTACCACATATGTGCCATTAAAGTACTGTTATTGTTTTTATTGCCATAGAAATGCTGTTCATTGGGGATCCAAGTTATATGCAAATCCAACCTAATGACATATTCATAACACAGAGTTCCCCAGAGTGGACTTTGGGAGAAGAATAAAATCGCACACTGTTTTACTTTCTGGTGCTCCCCTCCATCAAGCTGCTCTGCTCATTTCCTCTTCTTTGGTGTCCTTCATCATGGGTCTGTGCCTTGAATGCTCCAACACTGTGTCTGCCAGACCAGATCTTCCCAAGTGCTGAGGACTAGTTAGATATTCTCCAAGAGGCCCTCTCTGCGCTATCCCTTCTCTAATTTTCTATTGCCCCTATGCTTTGGATCCCACAGTTTGGAAACTGTTTCAGCTTGTTTGGGATACCTGTATAATCACCTGTTGAACCCTGTCCACAGTCCATGCTAAGTAGTCATAGGATCCCAAGCAACCTAGCAGGTGAGCTAGGAGGCTAGTATTGTGCTCAATCCTTGATAGGTTTTTAGATGAAAATTCTTGTAAATTTAACGTTGGCTCAGTCTTACTTGGCTAAGAGCAAGATAAATTATGGGATGAGAGAGAAGTAGAAAACATTTTCAAGACAAAATCAGACATGACATAAGAGAGAAAGGATCTGAAACGTAAAGTTGAAGTGAGAGAGATAGAGAAACACTACCAACTCTTGGTATTCTAATGCTTAATTCAAATTCTGGATACCCTGGTTACCCTTACATGAATATTTGACATCAAACTGAGTTGCATCCCACTTCCACTTTTCCTAATTTGTGTGAACTTAGACAAGCTAGTTAATAAGTATAGGACTCAGTTTCATCATCTACAGAAGGTTGTCTTGTACCGATCTCTAATTCTTATGTCTGTTAGAGTTCCTCTACAAGTCCTTCTGTGCCAAACACTGTGCTTTCTAATTCCCTTGAAACTAAGGTGCAAGCCTGACCTAGAAATTGGATATAGTAGGTGCCAAGTGAATCATCAGTGAAGTCCTTCGAAATTCTTGACTCTATACTTTGCCTTATTCACCAACACTGGTGCCCTCCCAAGCTCATTCTTTCTCGTTTCTACTTCTCATTTCCCCAAAGAGAATGATTAGTAACTCAGGTAGAAGTCTGCCTCACCAATTGTATTGGTGTTAAAAGACCTTAGTTTTTAGGCCACACCCTCTAATTTTGGACATAGGATCGAGGTATGTTCCCAAAGTCCCCTTTACCTATAGAAGTTCTTTGCTCTTCAACATACCTTAGTGTAGTCTACAAGCTGAAGTTAAACCAGATCTGACCCGGCTTGCTTGGAAAATTCCCAGTGAGAGTATTCACCTCCAAAACAATTCTAATTCCATAGGGTTTTCTGTCATTCTCCTTTCCCCAATACTCTTAATCCACGACTGCCTCAAACCACAGATAGTGAGGACTCTTGGTGTAAGATGTTAGGAATTACAAATCACAGCTAGCCAAAAGGAGATGTTCCTGAATAGATCAGGTATGGCTGGATCTAGGTGTTCTAACAATATTTCCCATAATACCTTTTTTTTTTTTTTGTGGTTTTTGGTTGGGACTGGGTTAGAGCCCGCCACCTCCTGCATATGGAGCCAGTGCCCTACTCCTTTGAACCACAGGCACAGCCATAATCCCTTTCTTAAATCAAAATCACTTTCTTCTAGGTTGAATTTATTCTTCTGTATGTTCCCCCAAATAACATCAAGAGTGGCCACCAGCAAGTCTTAGCATATGCTTTATGGCAGTGATTTTCAACTAGTGAGCTGCGGCACACTGGTGTGCCAGGAAATTTTTAAAGATCATTAATTAAATTATTTTCAAAAGAATTTCAAAGCACAGTAAGTAAGTATATTCTTTTTTTTTCTTACTCTTTTTTTTCGATCAACATAATTTAAGTGTGCCATGGAAGTTTAAGTATAGGTTCAAGTGTGCTGTGAGATAAAAAATGTCAAAAAACACTGCTCTGTGAGCTTAACACCCCAATGAAAAATTAGAACTCTTACCTCACTAACAGTTCCAACAAACTCCCTGGTGTGACTCTCCTCAGCTCAATATGGGGTTGCAGCCCAAATCTAAGCTATAAGTCTGACAAGCTGGTACACGTCTCCAAGCCCAGCCTGACAGAACCAGGTCACGGAATTAACCCCCCTGAAACCATGTGGATGAAGATCAGAAAAACATCAGTTTTCTGAAGACAAACAAGAGTGCTATGTGCAGAGGAGAAAGAGGAAGCGATTTTTAGAAGGCAAAAGTGAAGGTTTGACTCTGTCCTTCTCCAACTCATTACCTCCTATTCTTCGTCATTTCATCTTTACCTTTGTTCTGGTTCATTGAAATTTTGGCCACTGAGCTTTTTCCTCCATCTACCTGTGTATCTCCATGGCACTCTGTACCTTTTCATTCTTATTTTGCTGGTCTTCACTTTTGCCTTTCCTCTTTGCTCAACTGGAAACTCTGAGAATCATGAAGAGACCGTATCTTGGCCAGTCCCCACTGAATCACCAGAAATTTTGTTGAATACTCTTTGTTTAGTAAATGAATGAATGACCCCAGTGAGAAAAGTTTGTATGGACATATGTGCTTGTTTGTTAGCACATATTTTTTTTTTTTTGAGACAGAGCCTCAAGCTGTCACCCTGGATAGAGTGTTGTGGCATCACAGCTCACAGCAACCTCCAATTCCTAGGCTCAAGCAAGTCGCCTGCCTCCGCCTCCCAAGTAGCTACAGGGACTACAGGTGCCCACCACAATGCCCAGCCATTTTTTGGTTGCAGCTGTTATTGTTGTTTGGCGGACCCAGGCTGGATTCGAACCTGCCAGCTCAGGTGTACGTGGCTGGCGCCTTAGCCCATTAAGCCACATGTGTCGAGCCGGCAGCACATATTTTGCTTTTTGAGATATATTCTTGTGATGAGCCCTAGGAGACTACAAAAGAAGAAGATGAGTAATTTGGGTCAAGACCAGTGACTCTTTATAACCATTGTACAGAATTTATGATGTCAAAAGAAGGGATAAATCAATGGGCTTCTTCCGAAACTGTAAATTTCCAAATAAACATGTAGGTTGCTAAATTAAATATAAATTTACTGCTAAAGATATGACACAAAAACACAAGTATTCAGTAGTGTCCCCAGGAAAGTTCACATATTATTCAGTAGGAATCTATAAGAAAATCTAAATTATGCTTCTAGTTACTAAGTAACATTTGGCATCCACTGAATGTCAGTGAGTTGACTTAAAAATAGACCAAGCAAAAGCAATTCACAACATTCTCTACTTTCAACAACACCTGCATCCAATTCATTGTAAAGGTCAGTGTTTCAAACAGATTCAGCTCCTAAGTCCATTTTCATTTAACAAAACTTAAAGACTTTTTGTTAAGTCACTGTTATAATTATAGGTGCCTAGAACACAAAACTTGGAAACTTGTCTCCCTAGTCCCTCTACTGGACAACACCAAAGTAAATAAGACCCATGGCTCACTTGAAAAAGTTAACTCAGCTTCTACGACATGCTGAACAAAATGACTCCCAGGCTATTTTGTTTACCCACAAGAAAACTCACTTTAATCTTTAATCCAGGGCAGGCTAAAGAAATTCAATGACCCCTGTGGAATATACATATACATCCATCCATGCTAGGACATGGTCTAAATATCTAGACAAGAGAGGAAGCTAATTAGAATAGTCTGACTTGCTCTGTAGTATTTCTTCAGTGTCATTTTTAAGTGCTAAGTGTTCCACATGGTAGTAACAAGCATGAAACACCACCATTGTAATATCCTCATTAGTTGATTTGGGATAGAGAATTTAGAGATAGAGTTTTGAAAAAAGAGAAAGACACAAAAATAACCTGTTTGATGAGACAGGTATTATCAAGATGCAGAAGTATATATATACAAACTCAGGAGCATATATGTGTATGTATACATGTATGGTTATAGCCACACACAAACAAGCACATATATACCTATTTACATACTGTATATATTATATGTATTTATGTCTCAAGAAAGTAAAATATAAAAAGGTTAAAAATAAAAAATGACACTTTTTGGAAAGAAAAAAATAAGCCTCCTATGCATAAATTTCAATTTCATTCTGATTAAGCCCAAACCAAAATTCAGTTAAAATAAAGTAAAGGAAATTTACAGACAGAAAAATTGGGTTCCAGCTTTTTCTGGGCTACTTACGTTCTTATTATTGTCAAGTATCAATTTTTCTGAGCCTTAGTTTTCTCTGGAAGAAATGAGTGGAGAGAATTCCATGAGAAATATGAGGAAGCATCTATTAAGCTTATAGTTCTCTCCAGGAGCTAGTACTTAATACCAATAGATAGTTGGCTATGCATGAAACAAAAGCCACCACTATCTTTGAAATGTGAATTTGTCATAAAGAAGCACATGGGATAAAGTATTTTGAAATGTCTTAAAGCTTTTTCTGAACAATAAAGACATATCTATATTTGTATTATATATCTGTATTTAGAGAGATCTCTTTCATCTAAAATTCATAGTCAGGATTCATACCTTTATAAACTGGCAAACTAAATTTACCATATTATTTAAAGTAATAATGCAGGGCTATTATTTATAATGCTATTATAATACCACCCAATCTAATGATAAATCCAGGCAAACTTCAAGAAAAACAAGTAATTCTTTTTGGTAAAATCATTTAGCTTGATGGCAAAAGCGCTGACATTCAAATCTAAAGTAAAAATTTGAGTTTAAATGACACTACCACTAAGACTTTAAAACAATAATTTCTTTGGGTTTGACCTTCCTCATTTATGAACTTGATTTGTTTATTTGAGGGAGAAATTACTTAGAGGAAAGAATGAAAAGATGAATACAATAAAAAAAGATAGTTATATATTATGACAAAGAATAAAAATTCAATCTGAAAATTTATATTTTCCCCAAATAGGCAGGGACTAATGAAAATGAGACACAAATTAAAAGTACACTTGAATAAGACTTAAGAGAGTTAAAACAACATATGACTTACTGATGAAATGTGTTCACAACTTAAAAGCAGAGCTAATATGAAGGTACTTAATCTACTCACATATACATTTTTCAAAATTCTGGATAAAGGAAAAGATATGTATTTATACATATCAGGGGTGAGAGCTATTATGTGTTACAAGGTAGAAAATATATTAACTCAAGCAATATGATTGTAAAATGCTTTAATGTTATTTTATTTATTTATTCAGACATTTTATTTTTTATGTTGCCCAAGCTGTTCTCAACTCCTGGAGTGGACTCAAACTCCTGGACTCAGTGATACCCCTGCCTCAGTCTCCTGAGTAGCTGGGTCGACAGGTGCACGCTCGCTACTGTTCCTGTTTTATAAGATGCTCTTAATGGAAGGATTTATAAAGGTCAAATTATGCCAATAGATGACATGAAATTCAAATAAAAAATCAAAGGATGAATAGGACAAAGAGCATCTCTCCTTATATTTATAAAAAAGGCAATAGTCTTAAGTCTCACAGGCACTTCCAAGCCATTTTTAGTCAGTTAGTAAATACAAACAAACTTCATTGAACACTCCATATGCTCGACATGCCACTATGTACTTTACATGCATAAATTGCAACTTAAAAAGATAGCAAATAGAAATCTTGTCCAAGATGAAAGAAGACACACACACACACAAATAAGGAATGCCTATTACTACATATTATAGGATATGTTAAATATTTTTACATATAAAAACTGTCATGACCATTTTGTGTTGAATTTTGGCTAGAGTATGAGGGAGCTGGAATGTGAACTGCATTAGCGCTCCATTTTCCACTCTCTGGTGTTCTGACCCTTGGAAAACTAAACATGAGGATACCGAGTGAAACCCAAGCATTGATTTTATTGCTGGGCAAAGACATTCTTAAAGAACACAGCGTCTGCTATTGCTGGCTGCAGAGCCTGGTAGGTAGCTGATGCCAAAATGAGGGTCATCTCATTGTTTCCTAAACTTTATAACGTTGAGGGGCCCACATGCAGCTAGGCCTGGATCTACAGAGTAGACTCTGACTTTCCCAGCCAGCTGCATGTGGAGCTGGCAGGCTTCATAAACAGGTGCCGACGAGCATGGTGAAAATAGCTCCTCTCCTTCCTTCTGCAATAGCTGTGTGCTGGATGTCCGGTGGTAGAAAAGGGAGTCAGAGCACCCATTTCACCTGAGCAATGTTGTCCAGGAGAATAAGACAGTGTGAGGATGCTCACAGGATCCATCAGTTTCCAAGGATTAACTCCAGCCAAGGCTGAGTGAGGCATGACCAAGGAAGGTGAGTTTTTCAACTATAGAACCAGATACTCATTTCTTGGTAATGACAGAAAGTAGATGGGAAGCTGTGGTTGAGACAGTTCCAGAACACTTTGGCAGAATGGGGGAAAAAGGCTGAATATCATTTCTCTGGAGAGCCTTTTGGAGATAGGAATGGGGTGTAAAGAAGAGAGATGTGTCTCCTTACTGAACCCATCAAAGTCATCCTACTTTCCACAGAAGGAAATAGAAACAGAATAATTATGCAATTTGCCCAAAATAATATACCTAATAAGCTCTGACTTATGCATGAGATAATCATAAAGTAACTAACATCTAAATGACATGATATTGATTAAATAAGGAGTTCAAGGGAAAAAAATGAGTGTGGGGTGCATTGAGCCAGTTACAGTGGTCTGGAAGCCTAGATGAAGCAGTGGTGCTGTACATGGTACAAGCCCAGTGCCAGCGGGTGGGGTGGATATTACATCATCAGTGTAAGGATCCTTTAGGTAAGTGAATGCGTGACACTCCTTGGAGCCATTTACACCCAAGAATTTAAAAGTCTAGAAACCTCAATGGTTATCAGAAATACATAAATGGTAATTATTGCCTATACAGCTCCAGGGAAGGGAATCAAAAAGGAGGGATTCATGTACATGTACAAGATGTTCTTGGTTGTCCAAGTCAAAATAATTTCATCTTTCCTGTCAACTTCCATCATGGTTTAGATGGACTTCTAAAGGTGAGTCAATAATTAAATGCTTGTCTATCCTAATAGATTGGAAGCTTGTTGGGGAAAGGAAAACTCACACATAGTTTATCTTTGTGTATACAACTTGTAGTAACACTTTATAAATAGTGAATACAAAAAAATGTTTCTGTGTTACTGAACAGAATGCTGTCCATTTTTCTTTTGTAATTTTTTTTTAATTGTTGGAGATTCATTGAGGGTACAGGAAACCATGTTACAATGATTGCATTTATTGGGTAAAGTCCCTCTTAGATCGTTTTTTGCCCCCAAAAGGTGTGGCACACACCAAGACCCCACCCCCCTTGCTCCTTCCCTCTCTCTGCTCTTCCTTTCCCCACCCCTCCCTCATTCTTTCTCTCTCTGCTCTCCCCTTCCCTCACCCCCACTGTGTCAACAATTGTCACTAATTGTCCTCATATCAAACTTGAGTACATGGGATTCCTGCTTCTCCATTCTTGTGATGCTTTACTAAGAATAATGTGTTCCACTTCCATCCAGGTTAATACAAAGGCTGTAAAGTCTCCATTTTTTTAAAGGCTGGATAGTATTCCATAGTGTACATATACCACAGCTTGTTTATCCATTCCTGGGTTGGTGGGCATTTAGGCTGTTTCCACATTTTGGCGATTGTAAATTGAGCTGCAATAAACAGTCTAGTGCAGGTGTCCTTATGATAAAAGGATTTTTTTCCTTCTGGGTAGATGCCCAGTAATGGGATGGCGCAGGA
>CAUYON010108358.1:0-13212 GCA_963573935.1 Arctocebus calabarensis
TGGGAGAGAAATGGAGAGAGCTGCTCTCTCCCCACTAGAATTTTCTCCCTCTACCAGGTGCCTTAATGTTTTCTGTATTCTTTTCTGTGAATAAATTCTGTCTTACAAAAAAAAAAAAAAAAAGAACTGTGGGCATGTTGAAAGGCAGTTGCTCCATATGAAACTCTGCGAGTGCTCCACCTGGGCTTACTGCTTAATATTTGGTGTCCATTTTTCTCTAAAGTAAAGGACCGCTGTGCCTTATGAATATAAGAAGGAAATAATGGCCCTTTCCCCTCATATTCATCCACAGGGGCAGTGACTCATACTGGGATACATGAGCATCAGGATGGCTTAGGGAAAAGAATACCAGCTTTGGTGTTCACACCCCACCTCTGACACTTGGTTTTATGACCCTGAGAAAGATCATTAGTCTCTCTGACTCTCAGTTTCTTCCTAGCGTTTGGCATTATAGTATAAAGTATTTAGCTCAGTGGCTGGTACATGGCAGCGATAGCCATCATGATTATTTCTCCAATAAAGCAGCTCTTTCTAGTGTAAGAAGGGTTTGATGAGTGGGAGAATAATTAATAACACCTAGTCATAATTTCATTTAAACTACAACTTACCTTTGTGAGGGGGGGATTATGGGCACCAGTCTTGTTTCTATACATGAAGAAACTGGAGCTTAAAAAGGTTATAGAATTTGTCCAAGGTCACATGACTAGTAAATTACAGAGCTGAAATTTCAACCTAATTATCTGCCTTGAGAGGCCATGTTCTTAACCAAGTATCTTCAGATAACACAGTGGCCTGTGGTTAAGCACTGAAACTCCCTAACCATCTATCCAGACTACTGAGCAGTAGAAACAGCTTCTGGGTGTGCAGGAGACTTTTTGAGAGGCCAGAGTGGACAAGGTCCAGGATGAAGTCAATGCAGTGGGAGTATCTCCTTGAACTACTGACTTCTACAGAGTTGCTAAAATGACTTAGTCATAGTAGTGAGAAAAATCCAACTCCATGAACTGGACTTTCTTGGGTATTTTGGGAAAAGTAGAGAGATAAATCTATCTAAATGAGGATCAATTCTTTCAGGACTATTTGATATCCTATAGCCTTTTTTTCAAAAATAATAATGAGAGAGTGAATGTAACCACTGTGATAGAGAAACTGTGACTTTTGCCTGAAGCAAATGCTGCCTTGTGCTTTAGTCTTTAGTCTCCTCTGAGGTCGGAGTAGTGAATGGTACCTACCCCAGATAGCCTATCTAGACAATGTGTTCCCCATAACTTGCCTACCTTCAGGAATGTCTTTGAAGTCAGTGGGAAATCCAAACTTCACAGAAGGAACAGCATATCTTGGCCTCTTTTAAGTTCAAGATGACATCTACATCGGCCTTATTGCAATGAACATACATTGTTTGAAACTGGAAATCAGCCAAATCTTTCTCTTCATCTCATACCCAAGCTTAATTCCAAACTCCTAATATCTGGCTGGCTGCATGGGAAGCAGAAACACTCCACCTTGACAATGTCCTCAGAATTCATTGTTTTTGCAAAATCACTGCCACTAATGTAGTTTCATTATTATACTTTGCTAGTGAAATCTGCACCTCACTTCACCCACTCTTCCCCAGCTATGCCATTTCACTACCAGTGTCTGTCTTTAAGTATAAATGCTCAGAACATGAGTTTCTTCCTTCCATTTCCCCAAGAGTTTTAGGCTCAAAACTGAAATAGTACACTGTCATTTAGTCTGCCTGGCAAATATTTATCTTTCAAGTTAATACTCATCCCCTTCCAAGAAGGTGAGGTTAATAGTAAGACATAATGAAATGATTGTTGTTTTAAGACATTACTTATTGAGATAATTTGTTCCACAGCAATAGATAACCAGAACACATGTCATAGTACACTACCAATGTATAAACATATGTGTAGGAAACATACATATAAGCAAATATATAGCAATAACAAACAGATAAATTCAGATGGTGAAAATCACTCTTTGATAAAGTTACTTGTTTTCTTCTGCTGTCTAAAGCAGTGGTTCTTAATTTTAGTGTTTTGTTTTGTTTGACAGCAATGTAAATGATAAATGGCATTTACCTATAGAACATTTTCCCAAGGGAAGCACCCAAATATCCATCAGTGGTCATTGTAATTTAGGCCATGGGCCAAGTACCTCCCATCAAGGGCAGATTTAATATTTTGGGCGGTAAAAGCATCTATGTG
Source organism: Arctocebus calabarensis (assembly GCA_963573935.1). Taxonomy (NCBI): domain Eukaryota; kingdom Metazoa; phylum Chordata; class Mammalia; order Primates; family Lorisidae; genus Arctocebus; species Arctocebus calabarensis. Next base: position 2,214 of record CAUYON010108358.1, read on the forward strand.
TCTGGGAAATTTCTTTCAGAAAGCAAATTAGGAAGCAAGACAAATTATGAAAATAAATTTTTATTTAGAAGAAGAGAAATCCCATCAAAATCACAAGTTTTATAAAGCTAACACATGCCATAAACTTCAAAAACATACAGAAAAATAATAGTCATTTTATTAACTTCCTGATATACTTTCCTAAAGCTTTTTTTCCCTGACTTTTTGGCTATTATAGTCTTTGATTGGCTTTTAATATTATGCCGATTTATTTAGAGAAATCGTTTTCTGAAGAGAGAACAGAAAAGCAATTTAGTTTTTCCTATAGCACCATTGTCACTAAAGTTTTCATTTGTCAGTCGCTCAGAAAAGGCTCTTTCAGCCTCATAACATTTTATTGTTAATGCCATAAAAATTTTTAGAATTATTGTCAAAGCAGAGAAAACCTCTGTCAGGTCTCTTTCACACAGGAGCTTCAGATTTCAGGTCTTATCAGGTTTTCTTTTCACTGACAATCTCAAATATCCTTTGGGATTGAAAATGCAGAAGGTATTCATGAGTATGTGTGCTGTATATTGCAGTATATTCTTGAAGAGAGAAATTCCATTTTTAATCATCATTGATTAGGAGAAAATCCTCCTTTCACAATTTTTTCTAGATCATCTAGGGATTAGAATAATTTTTCTTAGTCTAGTTTTAGCTCCATACATTTCAAATACAGTTTTCCCTCCATTCCCTGCAAACATCCTGCCAGTGCTAGGGCACTTCTAACCTCTGACCATGCACATGTTCCTATCACCTTGGAGTCCAAGAACATAGCAATAGAGAGGCAAAGGACATGTATTTTTCAGTTTGCTCATTTAGGGCTTGCATCCCAAAAGTTACGATGGGTTCTGTGCCCCTCTCCCCCATGTAGAGTTCATGGAAGACACTGTTCCACAGGGTGCCATACTGCACTAAGAAATGGCTTAACAGGTTAAAAATGATGCTGCATGGTGGTTGGGTGGACGTGGGCCTCAGTTACGCCTTCAGAGCTTCCCTCGGCTGGGCCCACGTGCACTGAAGAGGATGGAGAGGTTGCTGAGCTCACATCAGAAGTCATGGTGGCACACAGTAAGTCAGGAATCAGATGTTGGCTTTAAGTGAGAATCAGAAAGGTATGTCACAGCAAGAGCACCTGAATCAGCAAAAAGGAGAACCAGGTCCTAGGCAAGCCAAAGAAAAAGCATAGGCAGGTTGGCTCCAGCTCTGCAGGCATGAGTGTGGGTGCCCAGGGAGCACACAAGCCAGGTCAGCTCGCAGCAGAGACCCCCCAAGGTCCACACCAGAGCACTGGAATCCAGACACACCGCCCATGCCTCCTTCCCTTAGCAAGTGGTCACACAAAGAAGCCCTCCACTCTCTCTGCAACCCTGTCCTTTAGCAAACGACAGGGCCTGTGATCCCAGAGTCAAGTTCTCAAATCATAGAGAAAGCTCCCTGGGATCAATCCTCTACTAAGACTTATAATAACATCTAACATTCAGTGGGTACTTATGTGTGCCTGGGAATTCATACTGCCATGATAATGTTTTACCTTTTTTTTCCAGGTAATCTTCACACTAACTCTAAAACAGGTACTACTACATCTTACACTTTGCACTGAGTAGCCTAAAGCCAAGAGAAATTAAATAACTTGCCCAAGATTACCCAGTTTGTAATAAAGCAGAGCTGGGCTTTGACCCTACAGATTGAACTCTGGAGTTCACCCCCAAGCTGCTAAATTCTACTGCTTGTAGCACCTTTAGGAACTCCGGATGTATCATACCAATAGCTCTTTGGGGTTGGCCTGACTTCCCTCAACACAAAGTCCCTTCCCTACAGGATCAACAAAACACCCAAGAGTGAAAGACTGTCCTCTCTCCATGGTTGAGGCAAAGGTCACAACTGAAAGCCTATAGTGTTTCCACTGGGTTTGTTGCCACCACCATGGCCAGGTAACATTCACAGTAGATAAGGTGATTGCTGCTCCAATGTATTCAGGATAATCTGCTTCCCAAATCCAGAGCCCAGAGTGTGACAAGGAGGGACACCTGTGACTATAAAGGCTTAGCACATCTGCCATCACTGCCCTGTGGAAACGATACCGAGGCTGCGCTGGCAGCAGCTACCCAGGCCTTCCAATTTGTACCCTTTCTCTGCTCCGTTCTGGAAGCCTTTGCAGCATCTCAAGGGCTACGCTCACTCAGCAAAATCTGTGTGTTATGTATTTTAATGTATGGCAAATCATTCTTAGAAATAACCACACTTGCTACAGATAACCCAAACAATGGCGGAGCAAGGGCTCCAGATTCCAGTTCTGAATTTATGATATGAACCTTTAACTTTATGTAGGTCATTTCCACCAAACTGAAGGACCTGCAACATACCACACTCATTTTTCAGGTTGGCTGGCTGGCATTTTCTTGAGCAAGTGTTGATGTTCATGTACTTCTGTGCCCAGCCTTGAAATCTCTTCCAACGCCCCCTCCCTGCAGCATCTGTTCTCTCAGGGACAGAGCCCTATCCTTGCTGTTGCTGACAGTGCCCAGGCAGAAAGCAAGGGCCTGTGCCAAGTGCACAGACTGCTGATCCTCCTAGTCACCCTGGCCCACTGGGTACTGCAGCTGAGAAGAATTCTATGCAGAGCCATGCTTTGCTCCTAAGTAGTTCTGCTTGTACCTAGGGATTCCCGGAGTCTCTTGTGAATAGTTTTACGATTTCTTAATCTCATCTCTTGCTGGGAATGCATCAATGTCTCATGAAACTAGTTACTCTCTTTTTGGCCTCACCCCTCTGACCAGAAGTCTCCAACACCTTCCAAGAGGAAGAAGACAGGCAGGGAACCAGAACTATTTTTCCTCCACCATTAACCTCTCAGGGCTCACTCTCAACTAATTCCTCCGGGCAATATTATTGGATGGTTGGCCAATCCAGCAGAAGACAAGGTATATTAGGGGTGACAGTGTGTACAAATCAATACTGACAGGAGGGAGGCAGAGACCTATTGTCTTCACTAGCTATATTTTGGCTGTAGATCAGTAGGTCAAAATTGCCCATAATAGATATTTAAACTAATCATACTTGGTAATTTCAGCGTGGATTAAATATTTTTCTCCTATTCTTAAGAATAGGAAAAAAATGTGTAGATCCATATTGGAAACCAGCATGTTCAGATTTCATAGGTATGTTTAAAACTGAAGGTCAGGACACCCCCCAGGTATCTCTCTTAACACACATTCATGTTTTGTTTTATTTCCTCCTTGAAAGATAAGGACTGAGAATTTATCACATTCACATTAATGCAGAAAAGCTAAGGGACGTTCACCAGGTATATAGATTGGGTACTTGTTCTTAACAAGATAGGCAGGTTATTTGCAGTTGTGACTGGGTGCAGTTGCTCACACCTATAGTCCCAGCACTCTGGGAGGCCGAGGTGCTTGGGTCCAGGAGTTCAAGATCATCCTAAGCACACAATGAGACCCTGAATCTCTACAAAACATAGAAACATTAGCCCAGCATGGTGGTATGCGCCTGTAGTCCCAGTTGTTAGGGAGGCCAAAGCAGAAGGATTGCTTGAGCCCAGGAATTTGAGGTTGCTGTGAGCTATGATCACATTACTCTACTCTAGCCCAAGTGACAGAAGACATTGTCTCCAGGAGAAAAGCTTTTAAAAAGTTGCAGTTGTGTAAAACAGCACAGAATCTTTCAGTCTAATTATTTGACAGAAAAAAATTATTCTTCAGTCGCTTTATTATCTTTTATAAGGCTTATATGAGAACTGGGTAGTCATTCTGTGGGGTCCTGAAATTGATGGAGATTAAGCACTAAATGCAGAAGACTGGTACATGACCATTTCCCAAAATAAAGTCAGGAGAGCGCCAGGAAAATGCCTGAAGTTCCAGGCACACACATAGATGCTCTAGGAAGGATAGAAGAAAAATATCAAGCCTGTGGTGAAAAGGTAAGGAAAGAGATGTCATGGGGTAAAGGAGCTAGTTGTGAGCAGTCAAGAATCAGAAGAAGGGACCAAGAGTGAGTTAGACTTCTGAAGATCTAACTGGAAGCAGAGAAAGGTCCTTGTGATCAAGGAGAAGGAAAGAGAAATTAGGCAGCTAAAATTCAGCATCCCCCCCCCAAAAAAGAAGAAGAAATGAGAAATATTAAAGTCCAATATGATTCTGGGGGATCTGAATCCACTCCTTCAATAACAATATTCCCAAACCCCACAAGCGGAGAAATGGAGAAGAGGAGCTTGATTTCTGACCTATCCTCTCCAACATCCATTAAAGCAATTCCCTATAGCAGTAATTTGGCCAGCTATTTACTCCCTCTGGAGGGGCAGGGAGAGAAGGATGCAGACAACAAAGGCCAGAGGGAAATATAAAGGACAATAGTGAGAAACGTTTTAATAGAGGAAAGACTTAGGAGGTGGTGCGGGGTGAGACGACAGCACCTACGGTGGGCAGGCCATCTAGTAGATTGGGGAGGATGTTTACAAAGAGCAATCATAACCAAAAGTAACTTCATAGAATCACACATTCTTTGACAGTTTAGATCATCTATAGTTCAAGAAGAAGGGGTAATTTAGACCTAAGACTGCACTTAATTAATCACACAGTAACCTGGGGATATAGTGTTGGGCACAAGCTACCAATTCACCATGGTGGCCCACGTTAACTCTCCTGTCCTCCCTGGGAGACCTCTGATCACACTCAGCTTTTGGCAGGTTCCTCCACAAACAGGCAGCTGTAACATCTGGAGGCCTCTTTGAATGTAAAGGACAACATTCAAACTTACAGCCCACTCTTCTTTGTAGACACAATCTAATCTTAGGCGAAAGCTAGGTTCTTTCAATATCTAAGTAGAATAATCCTTGATAACACATTTTTCCATTGGGATGCGTTACAGGGATGGCCAACCTTTTGGCCTCACTGCCTCACATTGGGAAGAATAAGAGTGGTCTTGGGCTACACATTAAACACACAAACCATTAACAAAAAGCTGATGAGGAAAAAAAAAATGTGCCCATGCATAATTTTCATGATATCTGCCACCACAGATAGGCAAAAAAGTACTCACAAAATCTGCATGCAGCCCGCAGGCCATGGGTTGGACTCCTCTGCTTGAAAAGTAACAGAAAACCCAAACAGAAATGTCATCAATGGGAAGGAGAATCTAATATCCAGACAACAGTATACTCAAAGGGATGTTGGTTTCAGGGTTGGCTAACTCACTGCTCAATGACATATTTAAGGCATATCATTAAGACACCTGGGTTTTTTCTAGTTTTCTGCTTTTTTCTTCCTCTGCAGGTTGACTTTTGTCCATATATTTATCCTGTCTAGTTGTGACTAGCTGCCAATATTCTAAGTGCACCACAAAAATGCAACAGTGTGAGCAAAACAGGGTCTGTTTCCTGTCTTGGATCTCTTCTTATCAGAAGGAAAATTTGCCAGAAGCCCCCTTAGACTTTTCCTCAGTCTCGTTATGAAGAATTGCTAATCATACCCGCTTCTAAACTAATTTCTGGCAAGGAAATGGACCTCACCTTCATTGGTTTGACATGATCAAGATCCACTCTGCTTTGGTCTGGAACCAGCGTTCCCTGAAGCACATAAGTTGCCAGGTATTAGGGAAAAATGGGATTTTATGAGCAGGAAGAAAGAAGGAACAGCTGATAGAGAAGCATTCCATAATATCTGTCATTGATAAGAACACTGGTCATGATTTCCAAACACTGACCTACTGTCTCCTTTTCTCCTATAATCTACTCTTCACAAGGAAATTCCTCCTTCCTTTGAGCATAACGAAAATAACAAAGGCCTTTCTACAAAAGGAAGCCCTGAGACCCAGTCAAGAATTCTACAACTGGGCAGTGCCTGTGGCTCATTGAGTAGGGCACCGGCCCCATATACTGAAAGTAGCGGGTTCAAACCCGGCCTCGGCCGAATTGCAAAACAGAAAAATAGCCGGCTGTTGTGGCGGGCACCTGTAGTCCCAGCTACTCAGGAGGCTGAGGCAAGAGAATCGCCCAAGCCCAGGAGTTGGAGGTTGCTGTGAGCTGTGTGACGCCATGGCACTCTACCGAGGACGATAAAGTGAGACTCTGTCTCTACAAAAAAAAAAAAAAAAAGAATTCTACAACAAACAAAGAAATTAATGTGAGTTCTATAGGTGGCTCATGTTGAAACACGCCCCAATTTAGAAGCACAAGTTACCCCACTGGTGGTGATAAAGAACCTTCCAACTACCACTAAGTACCAGGCAAATGCTCACTTATTCTTCTCTTAGAGTGCTTAGGTTTCTGTGAGACCCTGCTGCTTGTTTGAAAATCCTGTTTATTTTATGGTCACATGTATCCTTATAATAACATCCCTCATAACTTGAAGTGCCCTGAGTAAGGGTCGAGTTTTTCCTCCAGAAAATCAGTGTAGCCAGGAGGTTAAATGTTGAAGACCTACAGATTAGTTATGTTTGGTACTTGCAAACAAGGTAGGTAGGTTTGCCTACAAAGTGATTGTTTAAAATTTTAAATTAATTACAAAACACTTAAAAATCTGAGAATTATGCATTTTTTTAATATGAATTTCTGGCTTGCTTTTGTAGAAAAGACCACCCGAGCCGGTGACTGTTGTCTGAAGCTGACTAGTAGATCCCTCTTTGCTCAGAAATAGATTCACCAGGGTGGCACCTGTGGCTCAAAGGAGTAGGACATCAGCCCCATATACTGGAGGTGGTGGGTTTGAACCCAGCCCCAGCCAAAAACTGCAAAAAACAAAGAAAGAAAGAAATAGATTCACCAGCTCCCACAGACCCCATTTCACACTCATTCCTCCTGACTGGCCTACCCCAAGCATTTGAGCTCATGATCCCTGGCTACCTAATCACAAATACTCAAAGAGCTGACTCAGGGATCTGAGTTTAATAGACTTAAGAGTCATAGCCAGTTTAGTCTGAGATTGAAAAGCAAATACTTTGATGAAAGGAGAGAACTATCAGGCGATCTGAGACATGAGGCCAATTCCCAAAGGAAAATCATTCTAAAACTCACAGGCGTCCTCCCTCTCCCCACAAATCTCGGGAAAGTAGCCAGCTCTGATAGGAGAGAAAGAGGAGAGAATAAAACATCCCATTGTTTCTTGGTCTAGTCTACAACAATCGCTGGGTCATGGGAAGCCCCAGAGCCCTAGATCTGATTACCCACAGATCATGATTTCAGTTGCAGAACAAGACTGTTCCTATCATGATGGTATACAATTACTATCTGCTATGCTTTCAGAACGTTACCGTAATATTCTTTTCAGGAATTTATTTCTTCTATCTCCCGCATGGAGATACACATATTCTATATGCCTGACAGCAAGTAATCCATGGAGTTTGGAAAGTGGCTCAGAGAGACTCTGTTTTATCAGCTCTCTATACACGTTTCTCAAGGTCCCTGTTTTCTTCCTTTTTAAACCTTTTTAAACACTTCATGGTTATGACCATTAAAACCCATCTCTGCTGCTGCACCTCAGTGTCCTATACTGAAAGAAAAGCCTGGAGAGATATTGCCACTAATTATTTTCAGAAAATGCTTACTTTCAAACTAAACCAGACCTACTAAAATGCCCTAGTTTAACATCTCAAGATTTCCCATCTAGAAATAGCCAATACTCAATAGAAACAAAAAATGAGCATAGCATGACCCAGAGCTACATGTTGAAATGGGCAATTGGATATAGATCCTTCCACTTATGAGATGATAGAAATAGTTCTTAAAAATTAGGACAGATTTTTTTTTTAATCAGCAAAAAGGGAAACTAAGTATTCTAGAAACTATTATGGCCTTTGGGGAAATTTCTGTCAAACTGGATTCAGCCATACGGCTATCAGGTTAGAGTAATATGATCAGACATTTTGAGTCCAAAGCACCCCTTCAAGCATGGAAAAACACAAATATGCTCTTTCCTGACAACCCAGGGTAAGGCAGTCTTCTCTCTTTCATTTTCTGGTAGCCTAAGTAAGGTACATGCTTCAGGAAAATCCCATGAAAAATAGAAAGGGCTCGCTCTGCCTAAAGATTTCCAGGGCTTGGAAAGTGGGCTCTGGAGGAACACAAAGGAATTGAACATTTTCTAGAATTCCTCTCTCCTAGTCCTTTCATCATCCCGAAGTAGTACCTGAATATGCAGTGATTAGGCAAGGAACCATGAACACAGAAATATTCCATAGGCCCTGGTGGGCTTGCCTCCATCATTTAGTTCAGCCCAATCCAATCAGAATTTTTCTGGGCACCTCATCTGTGCCTGGGACTGTGCTAAGGACTATATCAATTATAAAAGAAGCCTACAATGAAGTCTCTGACCTCAAGAAGCTTGCCATCTTATTGAGTGGGATGAACTTATCCTTATAAAGGAATGAGAGAACAAGACAAGAATATAACTAGACATCACAATCAATCTAATCTCAACTTAAGCACAGTTTCATTCCATATCATTCCACAAATGTATTTACTAAATTATAACAATATTTAAGTTAGTTATAATTTAAATATATGAAAAGCCACCAAGAGTCACATTCAAGTATAGCCAAAATGAGAAGACAGATAATGACAAGTGTTGACAAAGATATGGAGCAACTGGACCTCTCCTCCACCAGTGATGAGAGAATAAATTGATAAAACCACTTTGGAAAACTGGTAGTATCTATGAATATATATGTATATCTCATGATCCAGCATTTCTACCCCGAGTTTATATTCAACTGAAATCCACATATATTTTCACAAAAAGACATGCACAAGAATGGTTGTAGCAGCACTGTTCATAATAGCCCCAAACTGGAAACAACTCAAAAATGGTCATCAATAGTAGAATGGATAGATAGTATATTCAGACAATAAGATATGCCAAAGCATTGAGAATAAATGAAGCCACCACTATAAGCAGCAGCATGGATAAGTCTTACCAACATAATGGAGCAGAAGAAGCCAGACAAAAAAGATGACTGTATGAGTCCACCCATATAAAGCTCAAAAGTCGGCAAAACTAATCCATGCAGTAGAACTTAACGATAGTGGTTACTTCTGCTTGGGGATAGTATTATCAGGATGAGGCACAAGGAGAACTCTGAGTTATAGGTAATGATTGATTTCTTTTTTCTTTTCTTTTCTTTCTTTTTTTTTTTTTTTTGAGACAGAGCCTCAAGCTGTCACCCTGGATAGAGTGCTGTGGTTCACAGCTCACAGCAACCTCCAATTCCTGGGCTCAAGCGAGTCTCCTGCCTCTGCCTCCCAAGTAGCTGGGACTACAGACACCCACCACAACGCCTGGCCATTTTTTGGTTGCAGCCATCATTGTTGTTTGGCGGGCCCAGGCTGGATTCGAACCTGCCAGCTCAGGTGTACATGGCTGGCGCCTTAGCCCGTTGAGCCACAGGTGCCAAGCCTAATGACTGATTTCTTGATTTGGAATCTCCTTAGATGAGTGAGTACACTGTGTGAAAATTCATTGAGCTCTGTATGATTTGCACACTTTTTTGTGTACATTCTTTGTCAATTTTAAAAAATCCATAGAAAGGTCACACTCAAGTATCACAAATGTGTTAGTACTTCCTAAAGATTTCTATTAATATGGAATTAAAGCCCAGAAGAGTTATGGAAATTTCAATAGTCTTTGACTAGGACCTGGAATTCAGGCATCTTAACTCCCTGTTCTGTCACTGATTCTCTAGGCAATTTTAGAAAAAGATTATTTCTATTACCTCTGCTTTTAAAAATAGCAGGTTGGCTCTCATTCTTCATCCACCATCAAACAGATTTACTTTTGAGGTGAAATATGTGAAATTGCACAGCAGTCAACTAAAGCAGTCATTAAATCAAAATGAAAATCCAAGCCCCTTGCCATTTTGTGATAGGCAACAAAATTCTACTAGTACACTAGTAGAGGAAATGTGGTGGGATTGTCCAGACCCAACCATCATCATTATATGATAGTTAGTCTGATTCTCTGGTGAACCCACGAGCAAAGTTTGGGTTCTTTGCTACCAACCTCCATGTGGAAGCCGAGCTCTACTGTCCTTCTCTCTTAAAGGAATGGAGAGAGGTACTTTTTCATTTCTTACATGGGTGGATTCTTTGTTCCAAGGAGCCAGGAGAAGACTTAGGAATGTGAGACAGAAGGGAAAAGATTTGGTCTTGATGGGAGAAGACCTGATGCTGTTACTTGTTAGCTGGAAATTTTAGACTACCTCTAAGAATCTCAATTTACTCGTCTTTGAAAATGGGCACATAAAAACCCCCCTCCTACTTCCCTTGTTGTGTGTTTTTGCGGTGGAAATGAGACTATGTATGTAGAAGTCTTGTGAAAACTAGAAAGTGAAAAGTCCAGATGCAAAATATTGTCATTATGTAAGAACGCTGTCTGTGAACTCTGTTTGGTTCCTTAAAAAAAATGAATGTCCGTGTGAACCACCCCAGATGCTGAGGACAGAAAGTCCCAGTTTCCCAGATGCTGAGAATGTAGCACAGTGAACAAGACTGACGGAAAGTCCCTGTTTCCCATTACGTTAAGTGAAATAAGCCAAGCACAGAGAGACAAATCTCACCTGTTCTCACTCATACGTGGGAGCTAAATACTGAAAACAATGGATCTCGTGGAGGCTGTAGAATAATGATTATCAGAGGCTGGAAAAGGCAGCAGGGAGGGGGACAGATAAAGTGGGGATGGTTAGTGGGTACAAAAATATGGTTAGAGCTGGACAGAATGAACAATATTTAATTGTACTACAAAGTGACTATAATTAAAAATAAGTTAGGGTGGCCGGGCGCGGTGCCTCATGTCTATAATGCTAGAACTCTAGGAGGCCAAGGTGGGTGGATCGCTTGAGCTCAGGAGTTGGAAACCAGCTTCAACCAAAGTGAGACCCTGTCTCTACTAAAAATAGAAAAACTAGCCAGGCATTGTGGTGGGTGCCTGCAGTCTCTGCTGTTTGGGAGGCTGAAGCAAGAAGATTGCTT
>CAUYON010108359.1:0-22269 GCA_963573935.1 Arctocebus calabarensis
TCCAGCAGACTTGTTAAAGCTTGCCTCTTCTGAAGACTGACGAGACCTGGCTTCTCTCACCCGACGAAGATCATCTCTGCAGAGCCAAGGACAACCCTGATGGTGACAGGTAAAAATGATCGCCTTTTCTTTTAAACACACAAAAAACTAACTTTTCAGCTTTAAAAAAAAAATAGTCAGTGGTCCTACCTCCCTGTAGCCCATTCTCTATTGTCGGAATAAAAGATTTTTCCTACCGTCCATGTCAAACTCCTTTTTTACACTACATAATTGGCAATTTCTTACTTATATATTCCTTTTAATATTGCCTTCCTGTCCAGTTCCCCTTCTGGGACATAATATACTTTCCAAATAAAGTACCACCCTCACTTTTAATTTTAATTAATAAATGCTGACCCATCTCCTTCTGCCTCACTCTACCTCGTCCTTTCCCAAGCCATCAACGACCCATCACCCTAACCCATTCCACCAGAACAAGTAAATCCTAAGACTTACTAAAACCCCCTCAATTGCCTCCTACTCTCCAATTCTTGTTGAACTACACCCTAATTGCCAAAAAACCTATTTGCCTTCACATAAACTAACCCTACCTCTCAAACTTCTTTCCAACTTACTTAAACTGTATTCCCCCAAAGATTTCGTGACAGCTTCCACTTATTTAGCCACACGTTATCACAAGACCTCCAATCCTATAATCCCTCTCCTTCAACCTTAGCTCAATATATCAATAACTTACTACTCTATAATCCCACCTTACATAAGTCTAAATGCAACACCTGTTCCCTCCTTGATTTCCTTACTAATAAGAAATACACATTCAAATGTATTTTGAATTTTTCTCTCCCTCAAAAATTCAATTATTCCAACAAAAAAGTCACTTTAATATCCTTCTATCTCCAAACTTCAAAGCTATTGCTACAAATTTAAAAAGCCTTCTTTGCAACTTTCCCCTCCCCACTGCAAAACAAGAACTCCTCTCCTTTTAAAATTAGCTAAATATGTCAGAGCATAAATTCTCAACTTTTCTCTTCTAACCACTCCTTTATATAATACTCCTTACTCCAAGGGACCCTCATAAACTTCTCCTAACCTCCATTTCCACTTCTTTTAAATCTCTGCAGCATTCTTTACTAAAAGCTCCAGCCCTCCCCCTTCCTGATCTTTCTCGCCACTTTCTCTTAAATGTCACAGAAAACCATGAATTTACTCTGTGTGCTTAAACATCAGCTAAGCTCCACCTTTGCTCCAGTTACTTAATCTCTCAAAACAATTAGATCGCACTGTTCAAAGTTAAACCCCTTGTCTCAAGATGTTAACAGCTGCAGTTACTCTAATACACAAATCAAAAACACTTTCAGTTCCCCTTGTACTGTCTTATCCCCTCATTCTCTATCTAATCTTTTAACATACAAAAATCTTCAAAGCATACCACCATGCCATATTCTTAATGTCCAAACCTCTCTTATCTAACCCATCATTATCTTTTAATGCATGTCCCACACTAAATCCTGCATCCCTCTTACCTACTCCCTCTGACTTGTCATCCACTCATGACTGCCTTCAAACACTAGACCTTCTTCTCCCTTACCTCTTCAACATACAAGGAAGACCATGCAGCACACATGGCTGGTCTACAAAACTCATCTTCTAACACCTCCTCTCACCCCTTACTTGTTTAAAAATCATAATCACTCTCTAGTTGGCCAATTAAAACTACATGCCCCTCTCAACAGAAAGAAGCTACAGAAGAGAGAACTCCTCGTCCCCTATCCCAAGGCCAACTTTCTATTTTTAAAATATCAAGAAGGGAAGAATGTTAGATAATTGCACAACTTTGTATATCCCGACTATCCACTGAAAAGCTCAAACTTATGGCCCGCCCCCTACGGCTCTTCTCACCAGAGCAGTAACACCTTATTGGCTGTTCTACCATCCCAACACCTCCCCTAACCGAGACTACATCAGATGCCCTTGTCTTTTGCTCTCTCTCTCTTTTCTCTCCTACCTCCCATGTGTGTCTCTTCTCCTCTCCTCTTCTCTCTCCCCCCCTTCTCTCTCTCTCCTCCTCCATAACACTGCTCTGCAGCTTCCCCCGCCAATAAAGACCTTTTGTACAAGCCTTGGTGCTCTGTAAGTTTTGTTCTGGTCGAGTGCCCCCCCTTTCACAGTGAACTGTGTAACTAGGTAAAGCAATAAAGGACAGGCTCTTCTGCATTTCATTGGCAGACCACCCATCTCCCAAGTTTTACTTGGTCTTCTGAAGCCAGTGATGTCTATAAACATTGCTAAAATTTCAAGTAGGGGTGATTTGATCTCTTTACTAAAGATCCTGTTCTTTCCCTTATAATAAATTATTTTCTATTTTTATCAGATACTTTCAATTGTATCTTTAATAAGAGTAACAGGTCCAGCCTCTACAAGAATTATAGCTTTTCAAAAATTGAGTGTTTTAGTTAAAGTCTATTGTGTTGACAATAACAGAAATCAATTTGAGCTACCTTAACTGAATGGGGAAATTATTACTCTCTCCAGGTCATCCTTCTCCAGGGATTCCCTACTGCTTGAGTTTTTGCCACCTCAGCACTAGCCATAAAGAAGGAGTTAACAGAGATCACTGAATTCTAGCACCAAATTCCTAGCAGTAAAAATCCAACTGACTTACTATGGCTTTACCCTGTGATGACCAGCTGCAACAGGAGGTCAGTGTGTCCATGACACAGGCAAGGCCACCAGGGTCCTGTCATGGTTAGGCATTGTGAATTGGGACAATGACCCAAAAGATGTCAGCTATTGCAGGAAAATGCATAGAGAGAGTCCACAGCTCCCTCACACTGAGAAATATATCTTATGAGATGCAGTAAGTGCCTCCAGTAGAAAGCAATTGAAAGAAAGGGGAAAATAATATGTTTAACAGTTAACTCAGCATACCTCTCCATCTAAATTTTAAATAAAACTAGAACAACAAGTCTCAAACTTTGTGGTCTCAAGTCCATTCACCCTCTTAAAAGTAAATGATCCCAGTAAGTTTTTGTTATTTGGGTTATATCTATTGATATTTATCATATTAAACATTAAAACTGAAAGATTTTAATATTTATTTATTTAAAAATAAAAATAATAAATCCATCACATAACATATATTTATTTTTAAATCATTATATTTTCCAAAACGAAAATCATTTGGTGAGAAGACTAGTATTGTTTTATGTTTTCATAAATCTATCTTCATGTGCAGCTTAATAGGCTGCAGAGACATTCTCACATCTCCTTCTGCTTTTAATGTGCTAGGATATCACACATCAAGGACCCTTTGGAAATCTCCACTAGACATTCTTGAGAGATCAGAAAAATAAATACATAATAACATGTGTCTTATTATGGAAGTGGGTTTGACCAACCAAGAAGAAGTGGTTCTTCTTACCAAAAGAACCTTCCTCAAAGGATCTCCAGACAGCACCGTGGAGAACTGCACCACCAGGGACTTCGTGCCACTGCATGCAAACAGAAATGTAAGTTGAACAGAGTAACCTGATATTATTGGAGCAGCTTCTTTCTGTTTCTATTTAAGATGACTCATCCACTTTATCTTGCTACACAAATCAGACTATTTTGATTAATTTCATTAATCCATGAATCAATTAAATTTAATAAGTTATATTGATAAATAAAGAGGATATGGAAGTTACTGAAAAGAACTTTGCAAAAGGGTAGCTCTGGGTCTTCTAAAGATCACCTGGCAACTTCTTTAAGCATTAGTGTCCCCATTTTTTTTTTTTTTTAGATAGAGTCTAACCCCTGGTAGAGTGCCCTGGCGTCATAGCTCACAGCAACCTCAAACTCCAGGGCTTAAACGATTCTCTTGCCTCGGCCTCCCAAGTACCTAGAACTACAGGTGCCCACCACAGCACCTGTCTATTTTTAGAGGTGGGGTCTCGCTCTTGCTCAGGCTGGTCTCAAACCCATGAGCTCAGGCGATCCACCCACCTCAGCCTCCCAGAGTGCTAGGATTATAGCCATGTGCCACTGCTCCTGGCCAGTGTCCCCATTTTTAAATAGGCATAATAGTGATACTTACCTGTGGGGTGTGAGGATTGGATAAGACAGCACAATGAAATGCTAACATAATGCCTGGCACACAGAGAATTTCAAAGTGTTAGCTGCTCTTATTATTTTTTGTTACTTAGCATATTTTTACTCATAGCTGATAAAGATGGATCTTACTTTATGCCTGGAGAATGAGTCCCATAACTGATGATGACTTGTGTCCCTACCCCATAGGAAAATATGCCACTGAAATGACTTTGACACATAGTGGTCTGGGGGTAGCTTGAGGAGCAAATCTGAATCTGAGGTCACCCTCTGTCTCGAGGCTGGCTTAGAACATGATTGATCTCACTGAGAAGTTCTGCCTTCAGTGGGGCTGGTTAGAAAAATTAAAATATATTTGGAGCTAATTTTAAAATAATGCTAGATCTATTTCCAGACTTTTATTTGTACCTTTATCTAAATATTTGTTCCTTGCAAGATTACATAAAGTTTCCTGTTGTAAGGAAAACAACAACCACCACCACTGAAGTAATAAAACCCTTTCTAATTGGTTACTAGCAAATCCAATTCTATATTATCTAAATTTCATCTTCCTTTGTTCTAAATTGACAAAAAATGAGGAAATGAGAAAGAAGGAGGTTATAAATGTATACAGTTATGATTTAATAAAAATTAAATTTAAAAAATTTAAAAAAGATAGGAGGTTAAAATTTCGCATGCAGTTCTTGAGGTTCCATCAAATCGCACATAAAGTAAATAGTAGTTAAGAAAATGAGACCCAGATCACTGCTTACTTGTGACTTTCTTCACCTTCATTCCTATCTTTTGTTGAGAATACAAAATATATGTTACTCAATTTTCTTTATGCAATGCCAATATTTTCTTATAAAATGGAACAGAAAAGTATTTCCTTTAAGCATATGCTGGGTGACCACAGACAATAAATGTTTCTTACAAGAGGTAATACAGAGGGATAAGACGTTCCCTCGTGGGGCCACTAATAGATTGTGTTCAGGTCTTACTCCTACCACATCCCACTACACCCTGACCCAGGTTGCAGGACCTAATCAGCCTTGGTAAAGACTAACACAATGCCTGGCACACAGAATTTAGTTACCTGACAAGTTTTGATCACTTGAAAGTTGAAGAACATATTTTTCTTCAACTATTTTTTGCTCTAAATTTTTTCCCAAAAGCTTTGTAAGGAAACATTTAGATACCTCTTAACTCCAAAATATACAAAACAAACACCTAAAATCTAGAACCCTTGCTTTACCATTATTGAAGGAATGCGACTAAACATCAATCCAAAATTACATAAACCAGAACAATATTTTGAAAAATAAATTTAATAAGTAAATGAACAAAGGACACACTGATGAACCAATTAAAATTTTCATGTAGGCTGGATGCAGTGGCTCATACTTGTATTCTAGCACTTAGAAAGACCAAGGTGAGAGGATCACTTAAGCCCCGGAGTCCAAGACCAACCTGGGCAATAGTGAGACTCTGTCTCTACAAAAAGTAAAATATATTAGCCAGGCATGGTGGTGCACTCCTGTAGTCCCAGCTACTCAAGAGGCTAAGGCAGGAAGATAGCTTGAGCCCAGGAGTTGGATGCTCCTGTGAGCTATGATGGGGCCCAGGAAACAGAGCAAGACCACGTCTCAAAAAACAAACAAAAAGGGCAGTGCCTGTGGCTCATCGAGGAGGGTGCCGGCCCCATATACCAAGGGTGATGGATTCAAACCCAGCCTCGGCTAAACTGCAAAAACAGAAAAATAGTGGGGCATTGTGGTGGGCACCTGTATCCCAGCTACTCGGGAGCCAGAGGCAAGAGAATCACCTAAGCCCAGGAGTTGGATGTTGCTGTAAGCTATGATGCCACAGCACTCTACTGAGGGTGATAAAGTGAGAGACTCTGTCTCTACAAAACAAACAAACAAAAAATTCATATTTAGTTCAAATAATAAAATGCTTATTAGTCATTTATATTTTTTATAAAGCCAAAAGATTCACATTTTTTGTTAGATGCTTTTCATAAGTTGAACAACACAGCTTCTAGCTTTTGGGTCAGTGGTTTGGCAGGCTATAGGTCTGCAGTTGCCCACAAATCTTTGTCATCCAAGCAAGTTTAACCACAGTTAAAATACCAGGACCCTGCTCATTTTATATATTCTAAAATACAGAAGAAGTTGGGCAGCATTAGCACATCAGGATTCATTGCTGACAGAGTCAAGAAGTATTTTATCATCTTTCCTTGTATCCCAACAGTGGCACTAACCCTACTACTCCATGGGGACCTAAATACTAATCGGTCAAATGGAATGAGAGATTGTCCAAAGAAACTGCGACAGATTTCACAGGGTGATGCTATATACTGTGGAGACGACCAAAATGGGATTTTTTTTTTTTTTTAATTCTTAAACATTTATTTCTGGTTTGCACCAAAATTACAGGCAAGGAAAATCCTTCCAAGATCATGTCATAAAGTAATGAAAATTCTCTATTTTTTCTACCCAACTCTAGTCTTGTACCATAGTTTTCTACAAACTTTAAAATCTATGTCAGCACTCACACTTTGAACAAATTGTTATAAAAAAGATTCTGGGGATGAAGTTTAGAAGGGGACAAAATAAGAAGAGTTTCCATTGTTCTACAGAAGTTGAAAAATACATGTAACTAGAAAAAGATTCTTGAGATTTCTGAGTTATTCCAAAGGTTCTTGTCTCTTTAACCCGAGCATATTTATTAAAATCAGGATTTTACAATAACTGCTTTCATTATTCAAAAAAAAGAAAAAAACAACTCCTTGTTTCATTAATTTTCTGAATAATTCTTTCGTTTTCAATTTCATTGATCTCTGATTTTATTTTGGATATTTCTTTTCTTCTGCTGGGTTTAGGCTTAGATTGTTTTCCAATTCCATCAGATGGTTTGTGAGTTTGCTGATATGCTCTCTTTCTGTTGTTCAAATGTAGGCTTCTAAATCAATAAATTTTCCTCTCAGGACTGCTTTTTCTATATCCCATAGGTTTTGGTAGTTTGTGTCTTCATCATTGTTATACTCAAGGAAGTTAATGATTTCCCTTTTTATTTCTTCCTGCACCCAAGTGTCATTCAACATAAGGTTGTTTAACTTCCATGCCTTTGTGCAAAGTTGAGTATTTTTGTTGGAGTTGAATTCCACTTTTAGTGCCTTGTGGTCTGAAAAGACACAAGGTATAATTTCAATTCTTTTGATTCTGCTGAGGTTTGTTTTGGGTCCTAGGATATGAACAATTTTAGAGAATGTTCCATGGGATGATGAGAAGAATGTATATTCTATATCTTTGGGATGAAGCATTCTATATACATCTATCAAGCACAGTTGTTCTAAAGTCTCATTTAAATCTCTAATATCTGTATTTAATTTCTGTTTAGAGGATCTGTCCAGCTCTGAGAGAGGGGTGTTAAAGTCCCCTGTTATTATAGTGTTATAGGATATCATATTGCTCAGACTAAGCAAGGCTTGTTTCAAGAATCTGGGAGCATTTGTATGGTGCGTAAATATTTAAAATTGAAATGTCTTCTTCTTGTATTTTTCCCTTAACCAATATGAAGTGACCATCATTATCTTTTTTAACTTTAGTTGCTTTAAATCCACATGTATCTGAGAATAAGATTGCAACCCCTTTTTTCTTCTGAGTTCCATTTGCCTGAAAAATTGACTTCCAACCCTTAACTATGAGTTTTAATTTGTCTTTTGATGTGATGTGTGTTTCCTGCAGATAGCAAATAGATGGCTTGTTTTTTTAATACAATCAGCCAATCTATGCCTCTTCGATGGGGAATTCAAGCCATTGACATTTATTGAGATAATTGATAAGTGTAGTAGTGTTCTATTCATTGTATTTTGTGAAAGTTCATTGGTTAGTTTTGTCTTATGCATCATTGGGGAAACTAGGTTCTGTCCTATATTTTCTGGGTGTTTACTTTGCTGAAGTTCCATTGAGATGGTCAGTATGTAGAATAGGTTGACATATCTCCTGTCAACAATGAAAACTGGTCTTGTTGTGACAAATTTCCTCAATGTTTGCATATCAATAAAGAATTTAATTTCTCCATCAATTTTTAAAGCTTAGCTTGGCAGGGTATAAAATTCTAGGCTGGAAATTGTTCCATTTAAGTAGATTAAAGATAGGTGACCATTGTCTTCTGGCTTGAAAATTTCATTAGAGAAGTCTGTGGTCACTCTGATAGGTTTGCCCCTGTAGGTCAGTTGGTGCTTACTCCTGGCAGTTTGCAAGATCTTTTCTTTTCTCTTAAATTTAGATAAATTCATCACACTGTGCCTTGGAGAAGTTCTATTTGAGTTGAGGCAACCAGAGGACTGATATCCCTCTGAAAGGAGTATGTCAGAATCTTTGGTGATATTTGGGAAATTTTCATTTATAATATTCTCTAGAATGGCTTCCATTCCTCTGGGGCATTCTTCTTCCCCTTCTGGGATACCTATAACTCATATGTTTGAATCCTTCATAAAGTTCCATAATTCTGTCAGTGAACGTTCTGCCTTCTCTCTCTTCTTTTCAGCCTCTTTAACTATCCAGGCCTTATCCTCTACCTCTGAGATTCTTTCTTCTGCATGATGTAATCTGTTGTTGATACTTTCTATTGCATCCTTAAGTTCCCTAATTGACTGCTTCAGTTCCTTCAGCTCTGATATATCCTTTTTATATTCTTCCTATTGTTCATCTCTTATTTGATTCTGTTTTAGAATTTCCTTTTGGTTATTATCCACTTTCTCAGCAATTTCCTTTATTGTTTTCATTATCTGTATTTTAAATTCTCCTTCTGTCATTTCTAACATTTCTTTATAGGAGAAATCTTCTGTGGTAGCTATCTCACAATCCCTAGAAGAGGTTACTCTGGCCTGGGATTTCATGTGGCCAGGATTTTTCCTCATGAGTGCTTTCTTTTCTTTTCTTTTCTTTTTTTTTTTTTTTTGCAGTTTTTGGCCGAGGCTGAGTTTTAAACCTGCCACCACCGGCAAATGGAGCTTGTGCCCTACTCCTTTGAGCCACAGGCACCACCTTGCTTTCTTATATCTGTTTCCTTACCCTAATTTTCCTTTCACTTCTTCTTGGTCTTCAAATTATGGTAGCACTGGCCTGAAGTTTTAATGAGTCTTACTGGTACAAGAACAGAAGGATGAAAAAAATGAAGAGCAATAAGGGAAAAAAGATTTAAAGAAGAGAGGAAAAAAATAGAGAGAGAGAAAGAAAAGGGGGTAAGTAAAAGGAAATATTGACAAAAAAGAGAGGCACTGAAAGAGAGAAACAGGATAAATAAAGATGTGTAGTAGGATACTAGGGCCCAACCTTAAAGACCCCCAACCTCCAGGGGTGCTGGGTTGGGTGATTCCCTTGAGGACAATGGCTCTTAACCAGTCAGCTCAGACACAATACCCCACTTCACCAGGTAGAGAGAAAAGACAAAAATACTGTGACTCGAACCAAAAAAACAAGCAAAAACCCTTATGGGATAAAATTGGGGGGGACAAAATAATAGGGACAAAAACACTAACAAAAATGAAATTCTAATTGTTGAAGAAGGCAAAAATGAAAGATTGTATTTAAACTAGAATGGTGAAAAAAGAAAAAAAAATGCCAAAAAAAAATACTGAAATTTTAAAAAACAAAAAAAAGAAAAAAAACAAAAACCCACAACCAAGAAACCAAACTATATATATAACTTGCTAAGTAATGAGTGGGCAACAGGTGATCTTCTGAGGTATGAGATGTTAATCACAAAGTTGATACAGCTGTACAAGATGGGGACTGGAGGCCTTTGCTGATTACTCAGACCCTGCAGGCCTGGGAGCCCAAATAACTCCTCAGCCCACTCAAGATACTCCAAGCCATAAACCTTGGCCAAGCATATTCCAGGGAAAGCACTTATTCCTGGGATCTCTCCTGGCATGGCTGCCTGCTTATCGAGTTCACCAAGTCCAGTCTCCCCTTATGTCCCTGAGGCCCACGGCTGTTAATCTGCCAAACACTTGAATCTCTGCAATTGCCCAGCATCTCAATCCCTGCTTTGGGCAGCTCAGTCACTAGATTACTCGCCCAAGGTCTCCCAGCTGATCCAGGTGCTGCAATACGCAGGGGCAGCCCACAGCTGAACGATATTAGCTCCTTTCTGGTTCAGCATCTCAGACTGGGCCCCAGACAATACCCAAAGTCATCCACACACTGGCCCAAGATCTCCCAAGGCAGTTCAATCCAGTGTCCAAGTCCAAAAGAATGAAAACAGCCCCCAGGTAAGGCTTTTCCTGCTTGCAATCTCGCTGCTGCTATGGTTACAGCTGCAGGCAGCATCTAACCAAACAAACACACCCACCACTTACCAGTTTTCCACCACTTCTGCCTCCTTGTGGGTCCAGAAATCTCTCACTGACCTCCTGTATCACCAAAATAAATTTATTTATTTATTTATTTATTTATTTGTCTGAGAGCCTTTGGGCAAAACCCACTGGCCAGAGACGCCTGGGGTCCTCTCTCCCCACTCTCACTGTGCCCGGCTACACAGAAGCTGCTTCTTGGCCCCCCTCTTCCTGGATAGCCCCGTGCTTTCATTATTACAATTAAATATTCTATGAACACTGGAAGCATTTCTGATGCTGAAATAAGCATTTCTTATCAGTGTCTTTACTACATTATTTTAACAAAACAGATTATTTTAATAAATCAAGCCATAACATTGTTAGGCAAAATTAAATGACAAGTTTCTATTTCTAGTAATAGCAGAGTACATCATATTAGACCAATCCTCCCAATGTACCAATTCTAAGCTCTGGACAGACCACACTTGCACACACTTTAAGCCATTTGAGAGAGGCCAATAGCAGGCACAACCTTGAGGTGATTGATACGTAGAGGAAGAGCATTTATTGTTTTCTTGGGTATAAGGTGTTGCTTTACTCTGATGCTTTCAAGATTTTCTTTTTAATCTTTGAGTTCCAGTGTTTTGGCTAAGATGTACGTCGGCACAGTTTTCTTTTTACTTATCTTGTTTGGGGTTGACTGAAAAAATAAACATATATTTATTAATTTATTTTAATTCAAGAGTAAATTAATAAATATATGTCTTTTACCAAATATGGTAATTTTTTGGTCATAAACTTTCTTCTAAAGTTTTTTATGCATATGCATATAGTTTTCTTATTTATCTCATGTGGGGTTTGCTGAGATTCTTGATTCTCAGCACTGGATAATTGCCAATATTTTATTTTATTTATTTATTTATTTATTTATTTTGTCTGAGAGCGATCCTAATTGATGCCACAAGAAGATGGATAAATTTTGCCTAGAAATTCTACTAGCTAAGGAATAAGAAGACAAAACTCAGGGCAATAGTAGCAAGACAGTGAAGAGAGAAATACTGGGAAGGAGAGAGTCACTGAGGTAAACCTCAAATTCTACATATAAATTCTGCCCCAATCTCTAGCCATTCTTAACCTAAGGATATTTTGATTGGACACCAAAATGCCTAGTTAAGGTTAAGAAAAACTAAGCAGACATTTTAATTACTACCCACTGCAAGGGAAAAGAATTTAGAATTTGAATTAAATCAGATTAATTGTTTGCTAAAACACAAGGCAATACGCTACAGAGTAACATAAGAAAATCCAGAGTCTCAGATGGCCCCTATGGCTCAAAGGAGTAGGGCGCTGGCCCCATATAAGGTAGGTGGTGGGTTCAAACCCAGCCCTGGCCAAAAACTGCTAAAAAAAGAAAGAAAGAAAATCTAAAGTCTTTACAGTGTGCTTTCACAACACAAACACAGTGCAAAAGTTCAAGACACACGAAGAAATAGGAGTATAGTTCATATATAAGAAAAATGACTATTAGTGGAGACAATATACTTATATGTTGGAATTAACAAAAGTTGTAAAGCAGCCATTATACTTATGTTCAAATATATACAAAAAAATACTTATGATGAACAAGCAGATAGAAAAACCACAACAGAGAAACAGAAAACATAAAAGAATCAAATGGAAACACTAGAATTAAAAAATACAATATCCAAAATAAAAAATGCACTGGGAGGCTTAATAATAGATAGGAAATGAAAAAGGAAAGAATAAATGTAATGATAAATCAAGAGAATTATCCAGTTTAAAAGCAGAGAAAAACAATTGAAAAAGGTAAAAAGGAGTTGTGAGAAAACAGGGAACAGTAGGTATAACATACATGTAAATAGAGTCTCAGCAAGAGAAAAAGAGAAAGAATGAGGCGTAAAAAGCTTTTCAAAATTAATGACCAAAAAAATTATCAAATTTGGTAAAAGGCATACATTTATTAATTCGAGAATCTCAGTCAACCTCAAATAGGATAAATAAAAAGAAAACTACACCTATGTACATCTTAGCCAAAACACTGAAGCCCAAAGACAAAAAGAAAATCTTAAAAGCATCCGAGTAAAGCAACACCTTATACACAAGAAAACAATGACATAGACGATGGCTGGCTGACATCTCATGGTGGGGAAACAAAACAAAACAAAGGGCAAAAGAGACTGGAACAACATTTTTAAAGTGTTGAAAGAAAGTTTTAAAACCCAGAACTGGGATTCTGTATCTAGCAAAAATATCTTTCAGAACTGAATGCAGAGTAAAGGCATTTTCATATAAATGAAAGCTAAGAGTGTAGTTTTGCTGCACTCTTTCACCCATTATTATGCCTGTCAGAGGCATATCAGAGCTTTGCTGTCTGTACTACTAAGAACTGCTTAAGAACATTTTCAGGCTAA
The DNA here is from genome assembly GCA_963573935.1 of Arctocebus calabarensis. Lineage (NCBI taxonomy): Eukaryota > Metazoa > Chordata > Mammalia > Primates > Lorisidae > Arctocebus > Arctocebus calabarensis. The sequence continues at coordinate 12,847 of CAUYON010108359.1, forward strand.
AGGGAAATGATGCTCCCAAAACAATCTTCACAAATGGTAAATATTGGGTAAACATTGAAAAAAAACTTTACATTGTTTTTTAAAAAATATGTATCACTGTTTAAAGCAAAAATTACGGCATGGTAATCATGGGGTTTCTATGACATGTGTATGTAACATCTATGACATTTGTATCACGAAAGAGGAAGTTAGGGGCAGAAGCACAGATGGCTGACATCAGCAAGTGCTCCCAACAGCCTTCCCTCTGTGTATGGCTCACACTCAGTAAAGTGCACAGCAAACCATAGGGCAGGGCTTCAGGAATTCATGCATGTAACCACCCCTGAGATCAAGATTTAGAATATGCTGGTGCCCCTAAAATGTCCTATGTCACCCCCATTTGCTGCCCCTCCTCTCATCTCTGTCACCACACATTAGCTTGACCTGTCTTTCCTACCTCTCCATCCTCTGCTCTGCCCTGGGGCCCTCAGGGCTGTGCTGGCACATCTGTCCAAGGCTCACTTGGAAGGACAGGAGTATCTATTCTTCTAAGCTAGAAGAATACACAAATTAATTTCTGAAACAAGATGCCTGGGACTCAGGAAAACAAAGGGGCTGTGAATAGGAGAAGAATAAGGATTCTTCCTTGAACATGCCCAGGCTACCAGCTGATGGGATGAAAATAAACATCACTTATTTTCCATTGAAATTCCACTTTTCCTAACAAGCAGGTAAGCAGCTACAGAGTTTGCCTGCAAAGATGTCTAAGAGGACTTCCAGTTCCAGGTTCCTCTGATTTTCCAGCCTCTGTAAGTGGGGTGCTGAGTGCCTGCAGCAACCTCAGACACCCTCGCTCCAAGTACCAGAACTTGTTAGTGCTGATAGTGCTGGCCTTGAGTGAGGGCTGCTGATGAAGACTCGGTGGGTGGGGGAATGCTGTAAGCTCTGAAGATAAATTAATTAATCACCCAGTGTGTGCAGTTACACTAACATGAAAGCCAGCAGCAGGGAGAGCTCTTTGATCTCTGGTTCAGCTCCCTTTCCAGTAGTTCCCTTTATCCTGCCCAGAAAGTTCTTGCTTCTTTCTGCCTTGATATTTAGGGAGAATTTTAATGTTTGACCTCTAGTCCATCCACATGCCCAGTGGCGCAAAGGACGTGGACAGGAGCACCATCCTAATACACCCTTAGATCTCTGCCTCTCAGCACCACCAAAAGGCCCCTGTGAAAGGAGAGTCACAGCTTGACTTTCCAGAAGAGCTTACATGCCAGGAGACCTGCATAGGAAGGTTCTTGGTAGCTTTCTTGATACAAGCCAAAAACTACAAACAGCAACAATAGAATGAATGCATTGCTAACAATAGAATAATATATAGCAATAAAAGTGGACAGCTCCATGTAACCAGATGAACGCCTCTGACAGGCATAATAATGGATGAAAGAAACCAGCTCTGAAATAATAAATGCTATGTGATCCCATTTATGTGAATTTCAGAACATACAAGACTAACTTATGGTGTTTTGAAGTGAATAGTTACAAGATAAAATGTAAAGAGAAGCAAGGACACAATTATATAAAAATTGGGGGTGAGAGGTAAGAGTGTATTCTGGGAGCTAGAAATGATCTGTTGCAGGCACAGTGATGGTTACTGGTGTCCCCTTCATCATGGTGTACCTTTATTCTCTGATCTTTTCAATCATTGTACCATATTTCACCACTTTAAAGGGGGGTGAGGGAGTGACAGGGTTAAAGAAAGGCCTGAACATTTCAACAGTAGTTCAGGGTTTCAAAAAAGGCCGGTGGGGAGTGGGGGGAGAAACGCCTATTCATTTGCTGCAATACCTATTAAAGCTGCAGATCCAGCCCAAACACACAGGCTGTCACATTCAGAGTGTGAATGTGATGTAGGCAGTGCAAATGAAGCACTGAGTTAGATTTCACACACAGAAAGAAAGAAAACCTGTCCTTCTGGCCACCTACCTTTTATCTAGGGGCTTGGCAATGTGTGTTGTCACCAAGAGGCCATGGGAAGGCCCACCTGGCTGAGATGTGTGTTGTCACCAAGATGCTACAGGAAGGCCCACCTGGCTCAGGTGTGTATTGTCACCAAGACACTACAGGAAGGCCCACCTGGCTCAGGGAAGGATGGCTGATCCTGTTCTCTGTCATACCGATGGTGCCACCAATCCTGAGGGAAGCAGCAGTCTCCCTGGTGTGGGAAGAGGAGGCCGTAGAGCCTCCCAGAGAAAAATGCTGGCCAAGAACAGGCTTCCAAGAGGGAGCAGATTGCCTAGAGACTGAGGCCCTGGGAGGGCAGGATATGCCCTGCTGATTCCCGGTGTGTATGTCAGGGGATTCCTCCCAATTATCCACAGGTTCAAAGCTGTGGCTTGTACTTTCTGTCAGATCATCCATCTGAGCTTTGTGACCTTACAGATGAAACAAAGTGGATTAGTATTGCCAGTCCAGAGCCAGGCTCTGCTACAGCAGGAGCTCATGGGCCCCTAGGAGGCCTTGGCTTTCACTGTTGGGTAATGCTGATAGACTGCACCCTTCTTCATAGAAGAAAAAATGATCCTTTCTGTTCTTTTTCTTTTCACATCCAATTCAAAGACACCCAGAGAAACAGCACGTGTGTTCATCCAGTGAGGGCACCCCACGTATGGCCCAGAGATTCCACACGCAGGGGTGGACTCGGCTGCTGGCGCTCACGCCTCGGGGGCACCTGCGTTTTCTGCTGCGTGTTGTGATTGCTGAGCACTTACCGCTTCCCCCGTCTCCTTCGTTCCTGGGCTGTAGCCTCCCAGGGGAGATGGTCTGTGTAGGACGGACTCATTTTTGTGTCCCCCTACCTAGCACAATTCCTTGCACCAGGTCCTCTAAATGTAGAAAAGAAGACAGAGAATCAGTGCGCATCAGTCTGTAAACTGTACAGTTACCACGTTGGATGGGTAATGTACATGATGGTGCTTAACACTCAACAACCAGCCTTCAAGGTAGGTGTTGCTATCATTGCTTTACAGACTGAAAAAAGAAAACCAAGGTTTAAAAAAGTGATGCCTTGGCCAAGGTTGCAGAACCAGTTACGTCAGAGCGGGACTTGGGTCTAAAACTCCCTCCACGCGGTCCCGCTCTGCTTTCTCCATCAATGAAGGCCCAGGGGCTACTCACCCTGCTTCCCAATCCTCGCCTGGGGTCTGCCAGGCTTTTAAAATTCACTGACTAGTCCCTAAGAAGCAGCCTAGACAGTAGTGTGTGAGGCACGCTGTCCACACAGCCCCGGCCAACAGCAGCGCCTCTGCCCTCGCTCAGGCCAGCAGACTGCGGACCTCACCCCCGCGACTCCCACGGGGGCCTCACAAAGGCGGAGGTCAGCTCCCTTCCTGTGCAGTCCACGAGGCCCCGCAGGGACTGGGCACTGTGGGGTCTAGAATGTCAAGAGTCTCTGCCCTCAAGGTACAGCAAACCAGGAAGGCGGAAGGGGAAACAGAGCACGAGGACGCAGCGTGCCTCCCCCCAACCCTGCTGCGCCGCGTGGACTGAGCTGACCGCAGAGCCTCGCTGAGCTCCAGCTGGCGGACCTGGCAACGTACGTGAATGCGCAGCTGCAGGGACACAGCGGAGCTGACTCGCGCAACACGCCGAGGCCAAGGTCGGAAGGGCGCGGATGGGTGGAAGGGAACATAGGAAACAAATGGATCAAATGCAGCTATGGGCCTGATTTGGGGAGAAAACTAAACAACAATAGCTTGGGGACAACCGGAGTAAAATGTCAGCAGGAACCAGATGGCATTAAGGAATTAATGTTAATTTTACTAGGTATGATAATGGTTTGCAGTTGTTTTTCTTTTTTTTAATTTTAACTTTTTAAGGCTCGTCAAGCGATGCACTGGAGTGGAGGAGGAACAACGCGCTCAGTGAGTGGCTGTGACCACTTCGTTGCCAACGTTGCTGCCTTGCGCCAGCAGTCCGCACCAGGGGAGCCGCACCCCGAAGCGTTAGTGAGACTGTACAATGTCTGGGATCTGCTTTAAAGTTCTCCAGTAGGAAAAATAATGGAGGACAATATAGAAAACTAGAATGACGAAATGTTGAAAATTATTGAACGGGGGGGGGGGGGATTATACTCCTCTACCTTGGTGTATGCTGGAGATTTTTCACAAGTGTTAATTAAATCTTTAAAACTACAGATTGCAGGCTAAGTATGCTAACAGATAAATGCTGAGGACGCTGGGAGAGGAGAGAGGAAGGGTCCTGAACTAGATGAAGTGGTCTGGGACAGCGGAGAGAGGCCCCAACTCTCCAGGAAGTCTAGCACTTCCCTCACACAGCGACACGGCTGATGCATCTCTGAGGCCCCAGCACCCAGCAGAGTATGCCCAGCAACAAGTCTGGGTCAAAGTCATTGAGTGAGTAGCCTACAAACGCCCCAATTCCTTTGATGTTCCCGTTACAGCAGCAGCTGTGAACACTGCCTGTCCTTGGGGATACACAGAAATAGAACAATTCTCACTCTCTACGGAGGGCAAGCCTGTGACTAAAGGGATGGTTTTTGAAAAGGGGCTGAATGTGATAAGAGCTGAGTAAAGGATAAGGCACGCTGAAAGCTGCATGTCTGGGAATTCTCTGAGGATTTGTGTACAGAATGGCTCAATGGGTTGTGGAGGGTTACAGGCAGTGGGAGAGGAGGGGTGGGCTTGGGGACATGAAGAAAGAAAGGGGTAGGTGTGGAAGGACTGACCACAATGTGCGAAACATGTACACCAGAACAGTGCTGTCCCCCAGCTCTTCCCTAAGCCATCAAAACTCACATGGATTCTTCCATTGCCACTGCCCAGGTCATAGTGCAGGAAGGGCAGGGGGGAATCCACATGTTCACATATAAAAGAAAGCCCTGCCATCAGTTTTTGCCAATGCAGGATGTGGTGGAGAGTAGGGAGATAAGGGACAAATGCTCACGTTGCCCCTATGCAGCATGCTTTCTCCTCCTGCTCTGCCTGCCTTAAAATCAGAACCCTAAAAATACCATCTCCTCTGTCAATTTCTGAAGACACCCAAATAGAAAGATTTGATCTGAATGTGACTTCACTTTTCTCCGCGTGGCAGAACAAGCCTCAGCAGGACAAGGAGGGTCCACTAACCTGTACTGCCTGGGGACTGTGGAAGAAGCTGCTCCAGGCTGATCACACAGCATCTCTCCAGTTTGTCAGAGGCTTCATGGAAGCATCTTTCCCAGACTGACCTCCTCAATGCTTTCATACAATCTGGAAGGGAGCAGGAAAATCTTAAGAAAAACTCTCATCAACCCAGCAGGTTGTAGACTCAAAGACAAGATCACTGTTGATTTATAGAAAAATTTTAAATATATCTCTTGCACACCTAGTCTATGGACTGAGATTTATGACTACATAAAGAATATATCTGTTTTAAGTAAGCCTAAATAGAACAGGAGTTTATTGCAAGAAAACATGGGAATCTCCTAGAACTCTAAATTGGGCAGCACAGCCATGCCTCCAGGACCATGTCACCAGGAACCAATGCTCACTCCTGCTCCTTGAGGCTCTCCCCCATCCCAGTCTCTGTCTACATGTGGTCCCTGTCTGCTTCTTTCTACATGTCTCCTCTTCTCTCTCACTCTCAATACCAGCAGTCTCTGTTCTCTTGCACACACAGCAACCAAACACAGCTGCCCAAATCTGATCTTTTGTTTTTCCAAAAACAAGCGAAAAATTCTGCTAACAGCAGCGATATTTTTGACATTTTTTGAAAGCCCTCTTAATGGCTTGTTTAATAGAAGAAAGTTAACTTTCTACATTCTATCTGTTGTGATATGTTGTTCTAGCTGAAGTATATGAAGAAAATTAAGTCTAAGGAGACATGTAGCTTAAAAAGGGGTCTTCAGATAAGTGTGGATAACCTTTGATCGACTCAAAAACTCAACAAGTGTTAGTTTCCTAAAGTTCAGTTGCTGTGTAGAATCTGAAATCATATCAATGAAATTTTCTTATTGTTACGTCAAAATCCATGAATCTATCTTGTACCATGAATAGATCTTTTACCCATGCATTTGTCATTTGGAAAATATTGGTTCACTGTATTATGCACCATTTCTTACTAATGTTGGTATATTTCATATACCACATTTATTAATGTTACCACTAATCCCATCAGCAAAGTCTTTAAGTACTGGAAAGCTATCAAGCTCACAGTGACAGATACAAGTTTTTCAAAATTCTTAGTTTTCATTTGGAAACTCAAATTATATCATTGGCAAAACATGCTGTTGGTTATTTTCCTAGAAGTGACAGGATAACTTCATTCATTTTCAAGAAAATACCTGCCAGATTCCTGGGTCTGAGGAATCATAGTTTGTCCTTTCCAGTAATAAGGGTGTTCCTTGAAAAAAGCTCCTTGTTTTCGTTTGCAACTCAGGCAGTCCCATCAGTGGCTTTCTCAAACAACTGCCTCCTTCAGTACATAGCGACACACTGTATGCACACTTCCCATTTCATCACACAGAATGTTAAAAAGACATGTCCCCCGGGGTCGAGATTTAAGGAAATTAATAATTGTTACTGCTTCATCAATGATATTTTTATTTCATTTATTTATTTTGGAGACAGAGTCTTACTCTGTCACCCTGAATAGAGTGCTCTGGTGTCATGTTAGCTCATAGCAACCTCAAACTGTTGAACTCAATCAATCCTCTTACTTCAGCCTCCCAAGTAGCTGGGACTAAACAATGTAGTACCCTCCACAATGCTTGGCTAACTTTTTAATATTTTTAGTAGATACAGTATCTTGCTCTTGTTCAGGCTGGTCTTGAACTCCTGAGTTTAGGGGTTACAACTGCCTTGGCCTCCCAGACTGCTAGGATTACAGGTGTGAGCCAGTGTGCCTGGCCAAGGACATTTTTTAATAAAGCTGATTTTTCTTTTTATTTTTATTTATTTTTTTTTACAGTGAGTACATCATAGTGAAATGATTACAGAAAGTGCCATTGCCTTAATTTGTGCTAAGACACCAGCAGTATAACCCACACTGCTATTACACCATCAATGATAAAGCACAGAGGAAAATAAAACAAATACCCCTTTACCATTATTATAAAAATAGTTTTGACTTTGTGGATCCCCTGAATTTCAGGGGCCCTCAGGGGTCTATAGACCACACTGTAAACTGGCATACTAAAGCCATTCAAATTTAAACAATTAATAAACTCCCTTGGTGTCAATTTCCATTTCTAGGCAGAGAAAATCTACATGCTGCTGTTTGGAGTGCATCATATGTCTTAGACTTCATACAAACACAATGAAAATATCTTAATAGTTTTTATGTTAATTACTCATTAAAATGATATGTTAGATATATTGAGTTAAATGAAATTATTATTCAAATCAATTTCACCTATTTCTTTTTACACCTTTAATGTGGCTACTAAATAAAGTAATATTTGTGGCTCATATTATGTTTCTGTATTTCTTGCCTACAGCATAAATTCAGCAGCCTCACTAACATTCAGCTACATTCAGCTCCTCCTCATTTTTACTTCAAAGAGTATCAGTATGTTCTCTCTTTAATTTTGCAATTCCTTCTTACATTCAAAGGATAAAAAAATAATTTTGAAGGGCAATGCACTCAAAACTCAAGTTTAATTTGGCCAAGTTGTGATGGTAAAAAATTGGAAGCAAAAGAAAGGATCCAAAGCCAGTGTCCAGGTTGAGAATTACAAAAAACAAACAAAGCACCTCTGCCTGTCAAGTGGCCTTTCTTGGGAAAGAGAGGGGTGTCTTCTGTGTGACAAATGGACATACCTCCCAGAGAATCAGAAATAAATAGTGTAGTAATGACAGATCAGTTCCTACTTCATAGTCACTAAAAATTAGTCTGTTGAATTTGTCTTCCCACCACACATTAGCAGATGCTCAAAAAGCTGGAACAGATTGCTAGTTAAATGCTATTACTTTGTGAAAATAAAGCTAAATAAGTTCTGACTTAGAGAGTTAAAGTGCCAGGTTTGAGGAGGGTGGAAGGGCAGGGAAGTAAGGTAGTAGCAGAAAGTTTTCAGTAGAAAACTACTGTAAGACACAGTCACATTTAAATATTTTAGAAAAGTCTTAAATATTTTAGACTGCAAGATGGCAGCTGAATAACACCTTCTTTGCAACTGAGTGCAGTGAGACTGGGGACAGAAAACTCCAGGCACCTCTGGCTTGTGGGCTCTGCCCCGAAACATCCCATTGGGGACAGAGGGAATCAGCAGAAGACTTCAAGTAGGAGGACAAAGGGTAAAGATGAATAGAATGCCACTACACTTTTCAGTTATCTCAATAAATGTTAATGGCTTGAATTCCCCACTAAGAGGCATAGCCTGGCTGATTGGATTAAAAAAACACACAAGCCATTGATTTACTATTGCAGGAAACACACCTAGCCTCAAAGGACAAATTAAAATTCAGAGTTAAAGGATGGAAGACAATTTTTCAGGCAAATGGAATTCAGAAGAAAAGAGGGGTTGCAATCTTATTTTCAGATACAAGTGGATTTAAAGCAACTAAAGTTAAAAAAAAAAGACAATGATAGACACTTCATATTGGTCAAGGGAAAAATACAACAAGAAGACATTTCAATTCTAAATATTTATGCACCCAACTTAAATGCTCCCAGATTCCTGAAACAGACCTTAATGTCCCTTGTCATGCAACATTAATCTGAGCAATATGATATCCCATAACACCATAATAGCAGGAGACTTGAACACTCCTCTTACAGAGCTGAACAGATCCTCTAAATAAAACTAAACAAAGAGACAAGGACTAAACAAAGAGACAAATGTGACCCTATAACTACTGTGCTTGTAGACATATAAATACTCCATCCCAAAGCTAAAGAATATACGTTCTTCTCATTGGCCTATGGAACATTCTCCAAAATTGATTATATCCTAGACACAAAACAAAGCTCAATGAAATTAAAATAATGGAAATTTTAGCTTCTATCTTTTCAGACCAAAGGCATTAAAGGTAGAACTCAACTCCAACAAAAATTCAACCCCACACAAAGGCAAGAAAATTAAACAACTCTGCTGAATGAGAGTTGGGTGCAGGAAGACATAAAAGTGAAAATCATTCACTTCCTTGAGCATAACAACAATGAAGACATAAGCCACCAAAACCTTTGGGATACAGCAAAAGCAGTCATGAGAGGAAATTTTACCAACTTGAGATGCCTAGATCTGAAAAACAGAAAGAGAGCACATCAACAAACTCACAACCCATCTTACAGAATTAGAAAAAGAAGAACAAACCAGAGATGTTGGCGTGGATGTGGAGAAAGGGGAACACTTCTACACTGTTGGTAGGAATGCAAACTAGTACATTCCTTTTGGAAATACATTTGGAGAATACTTAGAGATCTAAAAATAGATCTGCCATTCGATCCTAT
>CAUYON010108360.1:0-17884 GCA_963573935.1 Arctocebus calabarensis
GTTTTCACATAGTAAACGAGAAAATCTCATGAATGTTATGTCAATCAGGTTGATAAAAATATCTCAGATTGCATGTGAAGCCCGCACACTGTACCCCATGATTGAACTAATGTACACAGCTATGATTCAATAAAAAAAAAAGAAGTGATTTCTATTCATCAGTAAGAAAAATCAAAACATATACTGTTACAATGACTTTCATACTCCCTGTTCCCCTATATTGTTTTAATTAGTTTTACCTTTTATCTTGTCTTGCTTCTAGGGGAGCAAAATGTTTTATAAAAAATATTTAATTTAATGACTATGACTCCTAATAGAGTTAATGGCATTACTAGATGCATTTAGCTCACCTTGAAAGAATGGTTTTTATATTGGTATTATGTAAATATATTTTTAACCAAAAGCTGTGTTTTTCCTCCTAATGGAAGTTCATGTCAAGAAAGGTTATAAATAAATGCGATCTTTTCCCCTTTTCTGAGAACTTTTGACACTAGTAAGCCTAGTCAAAAGCCAAAGTGGCCATTCTATTAGCATAAAAATCTATTAGTACAATTCTTTTAAAACTACTTTTGCAAACTCAGTAAGGACAGATCTTCAAAGGTTGAAATACTCTGCTATAAATAGTCACTTAGGTTAAAGTTTAGTATACACAGTCATATCCTCAACTTTATCAGAAAGTTTTTTCTTTCATAAATGTAATGCAGAACCATCACCAACTTATGGTTGTACGACACAAGATAGCATGTTTCAAAACAGCTTAAAGAATTTTGATATTACCAATTCCATTTATAAAACCATAAATGCATTTATAAATTGAGCAATTTAAAAATAAATGTGCAAAATCACAAGGAAATGTCACACTCACTAGGATGCCCACAATGGTAATGGTAGAAAGAAAATTAAGACAGCAAGAAATGTTGGCTAGGATGTAGAAAAATTGAAACCCTATAGTTTGTAGTGTTTGAGTGTAAAATGGTACAGCTGCTGTAGAAAGCAATTTGGTAGTTCTTCAAGGAGTGAAGAATTACCTTATGATCTAGCAATTCCACTCCTAGGTATATACTCAACTGAACTTAAAACATGTTCACAGTGAAATCTTGTATACCTAACTGTTTGTAGCAGCAGTTATTCACGTTAGCCAAAAGTGAAAACAATAGAAACTTTCACCAATTTAATAAAATGTGGTACATCCTTATAGTGGAATATTATTCAGTCACAGAAGGAAATGGAACACTGATCTATGCTGCAGAATGGACAAACCTTGGAGACATTATGCTAATGACATAAGCTAGTAATAAAGTACTATCGATTATACAATGCTATTTATATGAAATATTCAGAACAGGCAATTCACAGTTACAGAAAGTAGATTAGTTGTCAGGAAATGGTTGAAAGGGCAGGCTGAGGGGAATTGGAAGGTTTGGGGCCTATTTTTTGAGTAACGCAAATGTTCTGGAATTAGACATTGGTGATGGTTGTACCACACTGAGAATATGCTAAAATATACCAAATTGCACACTTTACAACAGTTAAAATGGTGTTTTATATTAAGTGAATTCTATCTGAATAAGACTTATGCATTGTGAATCTAATGCGTGAAACTATAATGGGTAAGTATTTTTCAAAATAAACTCTGTATGGTTTAACAAAATATTGTCAAATTATATAGATGTTTCTACATCAAAATCATCAAATCTAAAGTATAATTATTGACTTTCATTTTTCTTTCTAAATATAGACTATTTCTAAATTATTGAGTAAAATGTTGCTATTTATACAAAGAATTAAAATGTACCAATGACGATGTCCTGAACATATCTGGAGAACTAAGCAATAGATAGCATAAAACAGTGTGCCAACTATGAAGACAGGTGTTGTTCACATGACCAGCACTTAAAGATATTTGGAATGAGCCTAATCGGAACTAGGGTGATGATCGTATTATTTGATGTGCTCAGATTGTCCTTGTTATCTTCTTGATTCTTTCTTTCCATAAAATCTCTTCTTTTGAAGAAGTATCTTCATGGAAACATATTATATTTTTCTCAGGCTAATGGTACTTTAGCAAAGAGATAAAGGCAAAAAGAAATCAAACAAATGTTTCAGTTCAAAGTCTATAGAGCAGAAGTAGTTGAGAAGTGAAGGGAACTGAAAAAACATAAATTTCAGTATGAAAAGAAAACATTAGCATGTTAGCGCTCCTCTTTTTTTTTTTTATTGTTGGGGATTCATTGAGGGTACAAGACACCAGGTTACACTGATTGCCTTTGTTAGGTAAAGTCCCTCTTATAATCATGTTTTGCCCCCAAAAGGTGTGGCACACACCAAGATCCCACCCCCCTCACTCCTTCCCTCTCTCTGCTCTTCCTTTCCCCACCCCTCCCTCATTCTTGTTAGCGCTCATCTTAAATAAAAGAGAATTAGCTTATCTATGGTAATTACAGATCTGTAATTATTTCAGATGCTTTTCCAAAATGCCTATGCATAAATTATGAAATTTATTTTATAAATCATAACACATATATAAATAAGCTTATAGATGTATCTACAGTTATAATCTTTATAGCTTATAAATGTATCTACAGTTATAATCTTTATATATTGAGCCAACTTATAAGGAAGCAAAAATAATTTGTGAAATGAATGGGCACAGAGTCCTGTAAAATTCCCAAAGGCTGTACAAAATAGTGATTATGGTACACAATGATTGTATTCTGAGCAATGTGTTTAATAAGGAATGCAAAGAAAAAAATGGAGAAAAATGGCTTCAAGTTACAAGATCAAGGGATAACCTTCCTTTAAAAAATATGCAAATATTCAATGTTCTTATTAAGAATCTCAACCCAATTAGTTATCAAAGAATAAAAAAGTGAAACAATACCAGAGTTCACTTTGTATCTGCCAAAGATTAAACAAATTGATAATGCCCTGTGTTGTAAACAGGCATTCTCATGCAGGATATGAAAGAATGTAAATTAGCAAAACCTTTTGAGAAGATAGCTTGGAAATTTTTATAAAAACAAATTAAATGGATGTATCTCTTGATCCAGAAATTGCATTTTGAAAAATTATTTCTAAAAATATTACATCAAATTTACAACTATGATATGGCATAATGTTCATCATGGCATTATTTGAAATACAAATAGAAGACTGTATATCACAGGAAATAAGTTAAATTATAGCATATACTGAAAATGGATGATTTCTATTCATATTAATATAGAAACATTTCTACACTATGTTAGGAAAGCATAAGAACAAATTAAAGAGAGTACATAAAATATGGTTAACCAGATACTTAAAAGGATATTCATCTAGAGATGAATAACAGTCACCTTTGTGGTGTGGGATTTTAGATGATTTGTACTTCAAGCTTTAATCCATGCATTTTCAGAGAAGCAATGTCATCCTAATAGTGCAAAAATTGGTTTGGGGGCAAGGGGTAAACACATTTTAGAAATTACGGTGGTTTATGGAACCCCAAGGGGCCAAAGTACATGAACAAATATACCATATATTTGTTATTAAAATCTCTTGGGGGGGTGAACAGAAAAACCTTCTGAAAAGGCTCCTTATAAGGGAGCAATAATGACTTTGAAAAGGTTCAGAAACACTGCTCTAATCTATGGTTTACAGTGTTTGAATTTTCTACATGAGCATGTTTTGTTTAATTACATACACACACAGAGTATTTTCAATTTGAGAAACAAACAAATCTTTCTTCATTTTGAGAAGAAGAGAATCAGAAGGCTTGCTATTACATTTTAAGAGTATTTCCATCATGAATGATAAAAGTAGGAATAAAAGTGGTGTGGCTTGAAAGGGGAAGGCAAGTGATGACAAGTAACCAAGGCATTTCTACATCTTAGTCTAAGTCTTAATTAGAATGTTCATTCAAACCACTGTAAAAATCTTTTGCCCTTAATCCAGATTCTTTTACTCTGGTATAGTAAACTGCAAGTCTAAGTAATATCTTGAAAAATTACACTAGATAGAGTTACATAGTCAAGAAATATTTTATTAAAGACTTGAGATAGGTGTGAGAGACAGAACTTCTGGGAGGCCCTTTAAGTGCTGGGTGAGCTAGTGAAAAATTATTAGAGGGTGTTATGTAGGGAGAACTGTTCAAGGTGATTAAGCAAATCTGGCTTTGCTAATTGTCCCTTAGCTAACAAAGTTAGGTTCCTAACCTCCTGGGAGGGGCACTATCTTGCTTGATGTTTACATTTCAAAGGTGTGGCTCCTAGAGGTTGGGGAAAGGAAGACTTTACAATCACAGGTACTCTAAAGTAAACAGTTTAAGAAAAGAGAGGTGGCGGGGCCATCATGCGGAAGCGAGTAACTAAATTTGTTCAAACTGAGGATCACCTTGAGATTGCTAAGCGTTTCTGTAAACGGCTTTCATCCATGAAAGCAAAGCAGTGGCCTCCCCAAGGGAGCCCAAGGCTGGTACTTAGTATGTTAAAAGCCAACTCTTTGTATAAACAAATGACTGAAATAAGGTTCATTTCCATTTGTGAGGAACCCAAAAGGAGTCTAGAGATATTAAAGATTCTCTAATAGATAGTCTGATGGAGTCCGGAGAGGTGAGATCTCTGGGAGGAACAGAGTAACTGATGCCTGAAGAAGAGAACAGGTGTTTTTCTTCATCTCTCTCCCTCTTTCTTTTTCATTTTCATAGGTACTGTAGTTGAAAATGCCTCAAGGGTTGACTCCGGGCATAAAAGGAAAGAATGATTAAGAGGGGATATGGCCAGCTGATCCAGAAACCAGTGAACTTTGAAGCAACCAGAAAGATTAAAGGAAAAAAAAAGATGAGACTACAAAGCTACAGAAGGTGGGAAGAAATGCAACAAGATCCTTCTTAAATGGCTGTCTGTAGGCACTGTTTGTATTTCAAAATTAAATTGTATTGCCAAGACTCTACTGCTATTTAAATGGATTCAGTAGCTATTAATTTAAGTCCTAATATAAGTGCAACTGTGAGGTTGCTGCCTACAGGTCTAGTACAGCAGGTGGATGGCCACACACTATAATGTCTGGGGACAGGCAGCAGGACTGGTATCACCCTGAACCAGAATCTGCATTTTAACAAGATCTCTAAGTAATTCCAATTTGCCCAGAAGTTTGAGAAACAACTTCTTTAAACAGATCACTATAAAAGTGTTTGAAACAGAATGTGCCCTGACAATAGGAGAGCACAAAGGGGGAAGCACTTAATTTGAGGGTTAAGAGAAGACTTCATCTTGGCGTTGTAAATAAGAATTGAAGACGACTTTGGAGTTAATCAAGTGAATTTGTGCAGTGAGCCTGGATAGGGTACATTGTAGGGAATATTTGGTATACACGCAAGAAAGTTCTGTTTCGGGGAGTTCAAATGTACTAAGACAGAAGAGATGGATGATGGTACCACGGGTGGTGTGAGTGGGGGCTGACAACTGATGGTTTGGTAAACCAACTAAGGATTTGGGACTCTATCCTTTGGGTAATGTGGAGTGAGTCACTAATGAGTTTTAAGCATCTGATTTCCACAGGGTGGAGAATAGTTTTGAAGCAGGTAAAGTAGAAGTAGAAAGATACATTAATCTTTGTCCGTGGGATTGAATTTCTTCAAGTCTAGGGTTGTGTAAAATAGTATCTTAATTCTATTGGTTTCAAAAATACAAAACATGTCAGTATAGTCCTTCCACAGTCTTAGAAAGTTCGTACTCATCTTTTGCTCTACAGTAGAAAGACTTTATTAAATATTAGTTGTCATTTATGTGATAACTTTTTTCTAGTAGCATGAACTGCAGAAAGAGATCGTTACTTGCTCTTTTCTTCTGAACATCAAGGCAGCAGCAGGTAATAGCCACCGCTGCACAAAAGGCCATCGTGGAACTTCTGGATTAATATAGTTTCATCAGTTCAGTTGTAAGACAAGTTTTATAGTATTCTACACAATCCCTGCTACCAACTTTTAAAGTTAGTCTGCTTTATTTAAAAGTCACCTGTAAGGCTGGGTGCAGTGGCTCACACCTGTAATCCTAGCACTCTGGGAGGCAGAAACAGGACAACTGCTTGAGCTCAGCTCAAGACCAGCCTGAGCAAGAGGGAGGCCCCATCTCTACTAAAAATAAACAAATTAGCTGGGCTTCCTGGCTGGTGCCTGCAGTCTCAGCTACTCGGGAGGCTAAAGCAGGAGGATCGCTTGAGCCGAAGAGTTTGAGGTTGCTATGAGCTAGGCTGACACCATGGCACTCTAGCCTGGGCAACAGAGTGAGACTCTGTCTCAAAAATAAATAAAAAAATAAAAAACACATATAAACCAGAATATAAAATTGTCGCCAATTCCCCCAGATGTTTAAAGCTTTTGCTGAGGTAAATGAACACTCTCCCACTATCTCCCAGACCCACTCCAATCTTTCTGGCTTTAAAACAACTTGTACTTCAATCTAGGTTTGAACCCTTGGATGGTTGTCCCTATCCATATATCTTTGCTTCTGGATTCTCCATAGGGGAACCGCCTTTGTTTTTGTGCCTCAGTCTTTCCTCTATAACTTCTTTGTTGACTTATTTGACCCCTGATCATAGTTCACACATTTCAACACATATTTTAGTGAGGAACACTAGAAACTCAGCTCAAGCTCCATGGAGCCCAGAAACACACAGAGCAAATTACTAAATGAAGACCTTAGTAATGTCGCCATGTTCCATACAAATGAAAAATACCAGAACACGTTTCTTAATATTTTAAGTATCAGGATTCCTTATATTAGAGAAATGATATGTAAATCATTTTTTTAAAGTTTTCCAAAATCCATTGTCAAAGCTGCCATCTTGTGCTCTCAAATAAAATGCAAATTTTATTTTGGCCAGGTGCTGTGGCTCATCCCTCTAATCCTAGCACTTTGGGAAGCCAGTTCATTGGATTGACGGCGCTCAGGAGTTGGAGACCAAATTGAGCAAGAGCAAGCCCCATCTCTACTAAAAATAGAAAAATTAGCTGGGCTTCTTGGAAGGCACCTGTAGTCCCAACTACTTGGGAGGCTGAAGCAGGAGGACTGCTTAAGCCCAAGAGTTTGAGGTTGCTATGAGCTATGATGATGCCATGGCACTCTAGCCTGGGCGACAGAGTGAGACTCTCTCTTTCAAAAATAAATAAATAAACAAACAAACAAAATAAATAGAACTCTAAATTAAAGTTTAATGAAGGGCACAAAAATATTTCCAAATTTATAATCAAAACATTTGCATGCGAATGCAATTAAAAGTAAACTATAGTTCTAATTTTCAGTAGTGTTTTTAACATACAAAGTCATATTGAAATCTTGAGTTTGACTATGCACTTAAGAAAAAGATTTCATTGTCATCACAATCATCATTAATCATTGTAGTTATATAAAATAGTAGCTATATATACCTTTTGCATAGTTGGCACAGATCAATTCATTTAATTTTCACAATTATTCTATGAAAAAGGTATGATACCCCTCACTTTTCAGAAGAAGAAACTAAGTCAAAAAGTATAATTTTCCCTCCAATGTTATATAGACCTGCTATTGAGTAGTCTTGAAAATTTGAACAATTGATTCAGAGTGGAATGGCTCAGAGTACTTCTTACTTTATTTTACTTTGTAGAGATGGGCGTGTCCCCGTTACCCAGGCTGTTCTCAAACTCCTAAGCTCAAAGGATACTCCCACCTTGGTCTCCCAAAGTGCTAGGATTACAGGTGTGAGCCACCACACCCAGCCTAGATGACTTGAAGTCGGAGAGGTTGGGGTTCAAAACTTGGCTCTCAGGCACGAGGTACAAGTGCTTGGGCAAAGTGATCAGCTTCTCGGAACTTTAATTTGGGCATCCATAAAGCAGAAACCAAATCCTCTACTAACAGGTTCTCAGGAAGGTGACATAAGATGTGAAAATGCCTACCACCGGTCCAGGGACATACAGTGGACTCACTAATGGTTAATTGCTTTTAGTATTATATTACAAATCCAGTAAAATCTCTGTTGATTAGAGCAATCAGTGTTTCTTCATAAACCATGTTTTCTAGATGGTTTACTTGTTCAACTCTCTAAATGTCAAATAGTTCCAAATGTTTTCAAGAAAATTTAAAACCATGACAGTGTAAAGGTTGACCCTGATCTCCACCCCATCCCCATTTCACAGAATGAGAAAGCAGACAAGCAGTGTGGCCCTTCTATACTGACTAGCTAGGTTGTTTTACCCCCTGCCTCTAGAACCTTTCCTGTTATCTGTCACTCTCTTCCCTTAAGCTCCACTGACTGCTACTGTTTCTAAAGCAGTGCATCCAAACTGGGACTCTGATTTTCTAAGTTGTTTTGTCCTATCATTTCTCTCATGTGTACCTGTTGGAGTAAATTTCTTTTTTCTTTTTTTTTTTTTTGGAAAGTGAAAAATGCATGCATGTCCTCTCTTGCTTATTTAAGCAATTTAATCCGGTCTCACTTTCGGGATGAAAGGAAAGTTTGAAGTCAGGAGAAGAGGTGAGACCAGCTGTTGGGAGACAGGGGCTTCATAAGTTAGAGTCCTCGTTGCACTGCTTCCTAGCAATATGAACACACTACTTAGCCTCTGAGGGATTCATATTCTTTGTCTATAAAATAGGGAGAATAATTGTACCTGCATCATTGGATTATTATGAGGTTGGAAGAGTTGGTAGCTGTAGCATGCTTAGAAATGGACCTAGCAGTTAAAAAAGGCTATTATTATTATTTATTAGTGCATTCTTTCTAATCTCCACATCCGAGGTAAATGGAACCCTTCCCATGAACATCTCACTCCTTACGATGTCCTCACTGATCTCTCTTCCCACACCCCAAACTCCAAGATGCTGAAAAAAAGTGAAAGTTAACCCCCCCCCACATTCTTTTCTGTTTAGGGAAATGGCTTACTACACAGGACCACCCTGCTTCATGTGGCTTAGATAAGACTCACAGGTGTTCACTTTGTTCACTTAAGAATAGGCCTTATACGAGCCCTCAAAATTTCTGTTCATTTCCTCATAAATAATTGAACTTTTGTTTCTATTGATCAATCAGAACAAAATACTTCTTAAGGAAAATTTGGATGAGATTATCCCTTTCCCCCAGACCTTTGGGCTTTGACCCACCTTCAGCCTGAGCCAGCACACAGACCTTCCTTAATGGCCCTTGGGAGACTAGGTTGGCCTTAGGGTTGAAAGTTCTCTGCTCCTTTGTGGCATTTTGCCACTCCCTTTCATCCTGCTTCCCCACACTAGCTTCTTTCTTTTTATCCTTGTTGACTCCTTCCTATGGAAAAACCCTTTTTGCCTAACTCATCCTGTGCCTGATTCATCCTTTGATTTCTCACAGTGTCCAACACAGTATATGAATAATAACTTAGTGTTTGTGAAGTGAATGAAGACTGGACCGAGTACATCTAACAGAGTCTATCGAATGGAAGCATGTGATAAAATGTAGTCAACAAACAGGGCACTTTAAGCTACCAGGTCATATATGAGCCACTTTAAACTGCATAATATGTGAAGTGTGCTTAGAGTGGTGCTCATAGCAGGCATTCAATATGTGTTAACAATCATCATCATCATCATAATTATCTTTTCTTCACATCTGCATTAAAGAGATGCTCACTTCCTGTTGAGCATCCAAATTACACGGTCAATATGGCTGAAACTAACAAGAGGATATTAACTAAATTGTTTTATCCCTCATATATATTTTTTGAAGATTGTAATTTTACCATGGTTTGAATCATGGTAATAAAAACTGTGACAAATTCTTGTAGTGTCCGCCGCTTGACATGAAAACAGACATGTAGCTAATCCATTCTTGCTTTTGGCTTTTCACTTTCTCCTTGTTTTATATACCAGAGAGAGGAAAAAAGCATTTATAGAGTGCTGATTGCAGGCTAGGACTGTACCAGGTGCCTAAATATAACTCTCATCACAAATATGTACATAAAGGAAATTAATTCTGAAAAGTTACCTTGCCTATGGAACCGTCACAGAAAAAAGAAAACATTAGAGTGTAGATTGGAACCCAGGCATCATTGGCTTTCAGAGATTTTGCTCTTTCAAGAATAGCTTGCTGCCTTACCTAATACTATGAAGAGATACACCATTCAGGAAACTTGCTAAAGTCAGAACAGTGTGAACTTTAAAACATTTGATCGCATGGCAAAGTTTCAGCCCTGGAAGGAGCCGTAGGGTTCCCATGCTAGTAAAGGTTAAGACATTTGTTTACATCCTGTGCCAGGTTACAAACAGGACTTTATCTCAAGTCACCTGACTGTAATTCAGACTCTTTCCACTCAACGGCACTGTCATAACCTCCTATCATCTACAACATTCTTTATCATCTTTCGGGGATTTGAGTTGTTTTTCATATTGTATTATGTGTATTATAGATACAACTACATTAACGAACAGCTTATTGACAATTGCTTCTTTTTTCTATCTCTCTGTCCCACTCTCTTTCTGTCTCTCATTAATGCTTAGAAAACCACCTATTCTCAAGCAAACCAAAATTTTTTTCTTTCTTTTGGCTCTGTCTCCTTCTCTTTCTGCCTTCTTTCCCATAATTTTTTCTGTTGGTCTCTTATTTTTCCTTTGTGTGTCTTCTCTTACCATTAGTCTTTCAAGTTGCCTGAGTGTGATTATTTACATTTTTTTCCACATCGTAGTTTCTTTGAAGTTTTTGACTTTGAAATCCTTTCTGGTGTGCTTTGCGAATGAATTACTTACTGTGCATGCTTTTACAAACACTTAAGTTGATCACACATGAGGAATATATTTTGTGCTGATTTTAAAAGAAAATCCTGGTGTCAGAATTATTGTGAAGAAAGAACAGTTGTTATAGCTTATTAGGATCATTACATAGTAATTCAAGAATAATGAATATACAAAGACTTTCAAACAAAATAGTTAACACTTGAAATTATTTTTATGAATAAGCTGAGAGCCCTTAAATAATTACTTATATGGAAGTTTACAATTAAGACTAAAATAAACATTTAGCTGAGTTATTTAACCATACATTCTAAAAATACATACTGCATTCAATATGTATTCAAAAGTGCTTATTAGTGAACTTTTTTCTACATGCAAATTATTGCTGAAGATACTGGTAAAACCCAAAGAGACAAGACAAAGTTTTATCTCAAGTACCTTAGAGGCCAATATAATAGAGTGGGAATCTATCCAATTAGCTAAATAACTGTATAGAAAACAAAGTGTCAAAAAAAGAAACTAAGGGCAGCTCCTGTGGCTCAAAGGAGTAGGGCGCTGGCCCCATATGCCAGAGGTGGCGGGTTCAAACCCAGCCCTGGTCAAAAACTGCAAACAAACAAACAAACAAACAAACTGAATTCTATGATAGAAGGGACTAGGGACTGTCCAGATGTGGGAGGAAATATTGAGCAGATGGGTTTTTGATCTGCCAATGAAAGGTGTGTAGACTTTGAACCTTTAGAGATCTTGTGGGTACGTATGGCAGATGGAGAAACAATGTCAAAGGAAACATTGCAGCAGGAAAGTAGCTGCCGTATAGCTTGGCAGTTTCCATTTTAGGATGTTTGTGACTTGACAATAAACTTCTCTTTTATTCAGATGACTTTGCTTTGGTAAAACTGTGCCACTTAGCATAAAACTAGCTGCCATCGAAGTAAACCCCACAGTTTCAGGGATTTAACATAGTTGAGATTCATTTCTCATTCAGGTAGCCGTGCTTTCCCCATGAGGAGATTTACAGACCTGGGTTCCTTTCATCTGTAAAATTCTTGGCATTTTCTGCATTCCGCAATTGATGAAGGAAGAAAGACAGGGAGAGTGTACACCTGCTTCTTCCCTACTTTGCCTCAGAAATGACATTTATTCGCCCACCTTCACTAATGAGAATTCATCACATGGCTCTGCTTAGAAGCAAGAGGATCTAGGAATTGAAATTCCTGGCCAAGTGCTGCATCCCAGCAACAACCCTATACTATGAGAGAGAGTGTGCTCTGTCTCATTTGCCCACTATGCAACTGCTTGGCAAAATACAGAAACACATATAAAATCATGTCATAGACTCCATCTGAAGGTATGCTTAGTATGGATATGTGGCCAAGCTTCACCTTTGCAGATAACTATGAGCCCAGAATCCATAGTGAAGTGGAAGAATTGACCACTGCTAGTGCAACGCCATTGAAATACTGTGTAATTATGCTCTAAGACTCTGAATGTTATAACCAGAGCAAAGTAGCACAAATTAAAAACAAATTAAAAGAGCAACTTTACTCAGAATGAATGACCAGAGATTATCTAAATGAGAAGTATATGTCATTCAATGTATGGAATTATTCATCTAATTAGCTTACCACCTACATATATGTTAATTCTATAACCTTTTTCCAAACTAACTGCCTTCACGATATTCTGGTTTCTCTTCAGATTGCATGAATCATTCACCTTCTACCAACTGCCTTGTCCTCTGTTTCAGCTTCTTGCCCACCATCTGGAACTTTTGGAGTTAAAAACATACACCTTACTATCTTATTTCCAATCTACACTTTGAATAGCACCGGTCCACAACGCAGCTAGAAACTTTTTAACACCATCATAAACAACAAACATATATATTATAACTTAAGAGCATATTCATTTATACAATTAGAAATTATAAGTAGGTTACATAAGTATAAAATTATTGCTATGAGTGTAATTTTATGTTTTACTAAATGTTTATTGAATGATTGTGATGAAAGAAAAAATATGAAAAGGCTGGTCAACAGTATTGAGTTTATTTAACTCAAAGAGGAATTAGATTAACATAAAATGATCTGATTATATACCCCAAATGAAAAACATCATCCAGACTATTTCATTATATTTGTATTCAGCCTTTTGCTTTAATCTAATTTTAGCAATGTCATAAGCAAGCAGTGAATAATAAATAGCTTACTATCTGTTTGTTGCTCCCATAACATATTGTCTTAAGATTAATGGATATTTTTCACATCTCTTTTATTTCACTCCCTTCATGTTTGGTGGTGACAATCATTATTGATTTTATTATTCCAAAAGAGTCATATCATTAACTACCTCAACAATATCATAGCAACGATATTTATTTGGAAACATTCTGCTTTCAAGTTACATTTTGAGTAGGTAACTCATAAAAATTGATGCATAGAAACATGATACATTGATGCCATCCACAGCAATCACTTCCCTTTAAAGGTTTAAATGTATTTTTACATTAAAAAAAAAGAACACGTGTTTCTGTGTCTTTCTTTCATCCTTAAATTGACAGAGGAAACTTCAGTTTTAAAATAAAAGCTCAGCATGTGCTTTGTGATCATAGCTGATATATTAAAACCCAAAATGTTTAAACAAATATTAAAAATTATGAGACTTTGAAGGCAAGTGATAGAAATAGCAGCATTTAATATCATGTTTAGAATATGCTTTAAAGTTTAGTGAATAAAGCAAATGTGTTCTTCAAATGATGGCAGTATGTAAACTAAACATAATTATCTAATGCAACATCAAGAATAAGTGCTTATTAAAAGTCCCAAAATTTCTATTGCTCACACCAGAACATAGCAGTGACTACATATAGCACTTCTATTTTTAAACTAATACCTCTTAAATGTTTTTATTTTTTATTCTATGAAAAACACATTGTGGTCTATCATTTGACAACTTTGAGTATTATTTGGATATCTGTAACATTCATAAAGAATCTTTGAAGTGATTTTATATACCAGAAAGTCCTAGTTGATATGTTGGAGTGGAACTCAATGGTCAACTAACAGATGATTAAGAAATATATAGTAAGATCTTCTAATGAACGCAGAGAGTAAGCTACTTCTTTACAACTGACATAGAATTCATAAAATGTCTTTAATTTGCATATTCATGTTGAATTGTCCATTTACAATTCATTGAATTTTTTAGATCCTCCAGATGGAACAACAGATGCTAATAAAATGACTAAAAGCTTTGGTCAAGCATTTTAAGAAATGAAAACATTAAATCTCTTATTCTGCAAAAGTCGCATTTTGATATGAATAGAACTGACTTCAAGTTCATGCAATTTTCTCAAAAAGTTTTAAAAATCCTTCAAAATATATATGATATACATGTCAATTGCAAGTAAAGAGTTATCACAGTTTCATCATCAAGAAAGAGCCTTCAATATTGTGGGAGAAACCAGTAAAAACTCTGGAATATAATTAGTGGACCTTTTTCATATTGCAAAAAATAAAAGCTCTTTCAATTAGTTAAAATACTTTTAAAATATGTTTTATTTAAAATCCTATTATGTAATTATTAAACTGTCATATCAAAACCTAATGTTTTGATTCTTTTAATCACTTTCTATTTTAAAATGATAAAAATACCTTTGAAAAAATGAGTATTAAAAACACTTAACATAATGAAAAATCACTAGAGTTTTGATGACCTTTCTCCAGCTTGTCTATGTCTGAACACGCTTCAGATGGGATTCTGTTGTATTTTAAAAACTTCCAAAGAAGGCATCATCAGAAATCTTTCCCAGTGCTGAGCAATTTTTTTTTTAGGAACCATTGTCAAATGTTAAAATCACAGAGCTGTATGTTTAATCTCCTTATTTGTCCACAATATAAGATGTGAGCTGGAAAAAATAAGCATACTGTCGTGTATATAGCAGACAAATTTAAAAAAGAAATTTTGAAATCCTCATAAAACTCATTACCTGTTGCATTTTTAATGCAGTCACTGCTAGTTGCTCTTTCATTATTCTAAATTCTTCCAATTGTTAATGTCTTATTATGGCACATTATGGTTTTTTAAAGTCCAAGTCATAGTAATATTCTCAGTCCCTTTAACCTTTCCTATTTTCTAAGTTTCTGATTATCAGCATGCTTTTATCTGCATCTCTCCTTATGTTTTCACTGCCCCTTTTAATATGGTGTCTAAAAAAGAAGAAAAATAAAACTGAGACTCCATTAAGGATAAGATACAAAGTGAATATAATAAGAAATCAGCTGGTGGTTTTAGTTTTGTTCCCAAGTCCTGTATACGGTAAGCTGTTAGAGTTCAGTTCATTAATAAATACCCCATAGTGAAGTAGCAGCATGATTATACTGCTTTTGAAATGATTCAATTGTTGGTTCTATGTATAATTGTTCATTAAAAATAAAATAATAGGAATTTATTCAAACTAATATTGGAATGATATAATATGACTAAGTTCAGTAGGACCCTACTGCTTAAGTCACTTTTGTTTTATTTATCCCAAGTGACAAATTTCTTGCTACTAAATGGCAACAATAAAATTAGGAATATAACAGCTGTATATAAAATGGGTTTGATGATTCTCTATCCAAGATAAATATATACAGGGTATGCATAAAGTTCGTGTGCAATTTAAAATAGACAACTATTTTCTGCATTTATTGAGAGAGTAATATGGTCTTTGTTTTTGCTCCTGTTGATATAGTGAATTATGTTTATGTATTTGCGTATGTTAAACCAGCCTTGCATCTCTGGGATAAATAGACAATTATTTTCAATTGCACACAAAATTTATGGATGCCCTGTATATGTTAAATATATATATACATATCAATACATACATACTGTATGAGTATCATCATTCTAAAACTCTAATATAGAGAACTATTAAGACATTTATTTTACCCAATATCACATAAATTTTAAATAGATTTTAGTGTTGACATTATATGCTAAGTTTAGTCTTCATATTTTAAAGAGTTTTCATGGAATAAGGTACCAAGTGCTTTTAGCACTGAGCACATCTACCTCTATTAATATTGCTCAGAAACATAATTGCTGTAAAATGTTGGAATCTTTCTTCAAGATTCTAGATCCTATTATAGCACCTTCTTTTGCTCTTAACAGTTTTACTATTAGAAGTGTGGACATCTATTCTCACCAGAAATGCATCCTTTGAGAGTACATTTTCAATCTCTAACTTAATGAGACTGACAAGATGGAGAATGGTGGGCCATAGAGGTTTCTTTAGCTTGTTTTGCTAATCCTTCCACACCAGAAATCTGTACTGAGATAGGTGCAATGTTGAGTTCTCAGTCAATTTTCCTGATGTCAAAACTAAAAACAGTTAATATAAAGTGTGACATAATGGCTTGAGCTTCTTCAGTTTTACCGAAAAATCAATGCCTGTCAAACTGGAGAACCAACATGAACTAGGGAGAAGATGATCCTTTAAAAAAATCTTCTTTGATATGATGATTTTTAAAAAATGCTCCCAACTATTGAGAGTAACCATGTATTTTCAAAGGGGCTTTTTTTCTGGTGGTAAAACATATGACACAAAATACACCCTTTTAACCAATTTTAAGTGTACAATTCAATGGCATTAAGTATATTCACAAGGTTGTGCAACTATCACAACTATCCATTTCCAGGACATTTTTTTATCAACCCAAACCGAAAATCTGTACCTATTAAGCAATAACTCCATGATTCCCTGCCCTCCAACCCCTCATCACCTCTATTCTTCTTTCTATCTCATGGGAGTTCATTCAGACGGGTCTTTGAAATTTGAACCACAAAAAGAGAAGCAGGTTTCCAAAGTAGCAAATAACACTATTGCAAAACAACTATAGAAAAATGTATAGCCTGATTATTGGGAGAAAAGAATGATCACAAATCAATAAGATATATATAAGCACATATTACCATATATAAACACATATACCTATCTGTGTATGCATGCAAATGTGTATATACATATAGATCATCAAATCAAAAGTAAAAATACATATATTCATTTTTAGTTCATTTATAGACATGAACTTCCTTGTTAATAGATTGCAAACAAATAAGACATTTTGAGATTTCTCCACACTATTATGTAGTGATCATGAATATTAATCAATGAGTTGTATTGATGATAATAAATGCCATTGGAAAGGTTGGATTAAGGTGATAAATATTACATTATATTACTTAAAGCAAACTAAAGATGCACAAATCAGACCAAATCATGGCAGTTGCCACTTCCATTTGCATGTTCCATTATAGTCTGCTTTTGCCACTCCTGAACTAATTTGCTCCTCACCATAGCACTGTTGAATGACTATTCACAGTCCCAATACTAACACTTAATGGAGCCAGATGACTCAGTTAAGATGGTTCAGCCCAGGCATGGCAGATCCATCAATGGAACTCTACCTTAAACTCTTAATCTTTTACTAACACTTTTTAAGCCTGAGATCACATTTCACATTCTAGACTAGTGCTGTACAACAGAAATATAAGGGGAGCCATGTTTAACACTGTAGTAGCCATATTTAAAAACGTGGAAAGAGTTTAAAATCAATGTTTTAATGTATGTTATTTCATTGACTATTATCATTTCAACATTTAATCAAAATAAAAATTTACTAAAGAGATAATTTGCATTGTTGTTTTCTAAGTCTTTGAAATCTAGCACAGTTTTTTTTTCTTTTTTTAAATTAAATCATAGCTGCATACATTAGTGCAATCAAGGGGTACAATATGCTGGTTTCATGTATAATCTGAAATGTTTTCATCAAACTGTTTAACATTCCCTTCATGGCATTTTCTTAGTTATTGTATGAAGACATTTGCATTCTGCATTTAGTAAGTTTCGCCTGTACCTTTCTAATATGCACCATAGGTGTGGCCCCATCCATTACCCTTCCTTTACCCCAACCTCCTCCCTCCCCTCCCTTCCAATATTCTTGTGCTACAGTTGGGTTATAGTCTTAATATGGAACCCTTTAAATTAGCTTCATAGTAGGACTGAGTACATTGGATACTTTTTCTTCCATTCTTGAGATACTTTGCTAAGAAGAATATGTTCCAGCTCCATCCATGTAAACATGAAAGAGGTAAAGTCTCCATCTTTCTTTAAGGCT
>CAUYON010108362.1:0-10815 GCA_963573935.1 Arctocebus calabarensis
CAGGGCTTAGGCGATTCTCTTGCCTCAGCCTCCTGGGTAGCTGGGACTACAGGCGCCTGCCACAACACCCAGCTATTTTTCTGTTTTGCAGTTCGGCCGTGGCCAGTTTTGAACCTGCCACCTTTGGTATATGGGGCCGGCACCCTACTTGATGAGCCACAGGTGCCGCCCCAGTTTGTCTTTTTTTTTTTTTCAGTTTTTGGCCAGGGCTGGGTTTGAACCCCCAATCTCCGGCATATGGGACCAGTACCCTACTCCTTTGATCCACAGGTGCTGCCCAGTTTGTCTTTTTTTGAAACAGAGTCTTACTTACTGCTCTTGGTAGAATGCTATTACATCACAGCTCACAGCAACCTGAAAGTCTTGGGCTCAAGGCATTCTCTTGCCTCAGCCTCCCCAGTAGGTGGAACTACAGGTGCCCACCACAACACCTGACTGTTTTTTGAGACAAGGTCTCACTTTGACTCAGGCTGGTCTCAAGCCCGTGAGCTCAGGCAATGCACTCGCCTCGGCCTCCCACAGCGCTGGGATTATAGGCGTGAGCCACTGTGCCTGGCCTTCATCAGTTTGTCTTAATGTGTCTCGTGTCTGTTAGCCACATGTGTGTCTCCTATGTGTAGCCTCTTAAAGTACCTATGATCTGTGTCCACTTGGAGACTGCAGGATGGGAAGAAAGTCAGATGGGATATTGAGGGATTAACCAGGATCAACCATTTCACTGAGGGTAAGGAAAAACATTTTGGGGAGTGAAGTCCTTTCAGAGTCTTAGGAAGTTGAGATAGGAGATCTCTTTATTCTAGTAAAATGGCATCTAACGAAACAAACTGCAGCTTGATCTGAAGATCTGAGGCATGTCAGTATCAACCAAGAGAACAAGTGGCCGAAGGACAATTCACTTGTATCTTTCAGGACAAAATGGTTATGGAGGGTGGTGCCTGTGGCTCAGTGGGTAGGTTGCCGGCCCCATATACGGAGTGTGGTAGGTTCGAACCCGGCCCCAGCCAAACTGCAACAAAAAAATAGCCAGGCATTGTGGTGATGCCTGTAGTCCCAGCTACTCGGGAGGCTGAGGCAAGAGAATCACCTAAGCCCAGGAGGTGGAGGTTGCTGTGAGCTGTGATGCCAGTGCTCTACTGAGAGCAAGTGAGACTGTCTCTTAAAAAAAAACCCAAAACAACATGCAGTGCCTGTGCTCAAAGGAGTGGGGCGCTGGCCCCATATACCGGAGGTGGTGGGTTCAAACCCAGCCTTGGCCGAAAAATGCAAAAAAAAAGGTTATGGAGAGATGCCTTTCAATCAGGAATTTGTCAACAAGAAAATAACAAATGTGAGGCTTATGGAAAAAAAAATACAAGGTAAACACACACTGTCTCAAGGTTTCAGGAGTACAACTCTAGAAAGTATTTCCATAGGAAATGGAAAAAGTGAAAAAAAGCTATTTGGCATCCTCATTAGGATATGAGAAGACACTGCAACTTTTATGAAAACAGTAGTCAAAACATGTTAATTTTTCCTTTTATGTATCTATATAGGCAATTAAAAAAATTGGAATGTATTACTTTTATAATTTGAAAAGTTTAATTCAACACGATTGTAAAAGGGACTTTATCTAACAAATGTAATCAGTGTAACCTGGTTTCTTGTACCATCAATGAATCCCCAACAATTAAAAATATATATATACAATTTTCTATTAGTCACATGACAATTAAAAAACTGGTTAATAATGTTGGTGCTGTCTGTGAGATCACGGATGATTTTCTTCCTTCTATTTTTATTTTTCAAGGTCTTTTTTTTTCTTTTCTTTTGAGACAGAGTCTTAATCTGGTGCCCTGGATAGAGTGCCGTTGTGTCACAGCTCACAGCAACCTCAAACTCTTAGGCTCAAGTGATCTTCCTGCCTCAGCCTCCCAAGTAGCTGGGACTATAGGTATCTATCACAACATCCAGCTATTTTTCTTTTTTTTGTAGGGACAGAGTCTCACTTTGTTGCCCTCAGTAGAGTGCCGTGGTGTCACAGCTCACAGCAACCTCTAGTTCTTGGGCTTAGGTGATTCTCTAGCCTCATCCCATCCTCCCAAGTAGCTGGGACTACAGGCACTCGCCACACGCCCAGCTATTTTTTTGTTGCAATTTGGGTGGGGCCAGGTTTGAACCCACCACCCTTGGTATGTGGGGCCAGCGCCCTACTCACTATTTTTCTAATTTTTTAAATAAACATGAGGGTTTTTTTTATCTTTAAAACATTCTTCTTTAATGAGGGTTTTTTTTTATCTTTAAAACATTCTTCACTTAGTATACTACTAAATTAACTACTTACATCTACTATAAAATCTTCAGCCTTCAGTTCAGCTTCCAGTGATACTTTAGGTTTAGCATCAGCAACCTCTTTTGGAAGGCATTCATAGTTTTCCTGAAAAAGGTAAGATTCTCCAAGTTAGAACCCCAGTTTTTCATTATTAAGTGTTTGTGCCACAAACAGGTTCCCTGTCTGCAAATGGCACTTAACTATGAAAAATATTTGTTAGAGTTATCCCTAACAAGTATAGCTCCTTCCTATGCCATCCTTTAGACAAATAGAGTATTTTTAATCAAAAAAATTTGGAAAAAAAATGTTGTATTAACCTATTAGTAAAACAAGAGGAAAAAAAGTATAACACAAGAAATTATTATGAGGTAGGATGTGGTTATCCTTAAGACTTGTGTTATGGCTTTATGGCAAAGAGAAAAAAACAAGAGGTGAAAATACATACTTGACTAAAAAGGACAGCACATGCCATTTGGAAGACTGACCTAAGTAAGAAAAAAGGAAGTAGTTAAAACAGGTCACCAGAGTCTCAATGAAACTCATGGAGGTCCTTTGAGCTCCCTTTCCCACACACTCATTTTACTATGCTTGGATCTAGCCAAATTTGAGGCCACCTCTCAATTCCAGAATAAGAAAGCAAAGATTTGGAGTCAGTTCAACTTGGCTTTGAATTCTGGCTAACTGTGCTTCCATGAACAAGTTATTTAATCTCACCTAAGCCTCAGTTTTACCATCTGTAAAACAGGCCTAAAAACACTGCATTGCAGTGAAGATTAAATGACAAAAAACACGCAGAGCTTAGTATGGAGTCCTGGTTTCCTTATGGAGGACAGAGATCATGATGGTTTTTCACTAATGGGAAGATGCTTTATAACTTACCCTTTTAATCTTCTCGTGTCCACTTGGCTGAGTCTCACCCACATACTTATATAGATGACGGCATTCAATATTTTTTAAAATCGCTCTTGCTGCATCCAACTTGGGATCAGCAGAGTATAAAATCTCCAGAAAAATGTTATCTGCCAATTTAACAAAAATTTCAATCATGTTAAAATGAAAACATAAGATTCAAAGATGTATATACTACCGTATTATTGAAATGATTTTTTTTTTTGAGACAGAACCTCAAGCTGTCACCCTGGGTAGAGTGCTGTAGCTCATAGCAACCTCCAACTTCTGGGCTCAAGCGATTCTCCTGCCTCTGCCTCCCAAGTAGCTGGGACTACAGGCACCAGCCACAATGTCCAGCTGTTTTTTTTTTTTTTTTTTGGTTGCAGCCATCATTGTTTGGCAGGCCCAGACTGGATTCGAACCTCCAGCTCAGGTATATGTGGCTGGTGCCTTGTACCCTCACATTAACCTGAAATAAATTTATATAAAATTATTTATAAATAAATACAAAAAAACTACCTGGCTCAGCACCTGTAGCTCAGCAGCTATGGTGCCAGCCACATAAACTGGGGTTGGCAGGTTCAAACCTGGCCTGGGGCCTGCCAAACAACAATGACAACTACAACAAAAAAATAGCCGGGCGTTGTAGCAGGTGCCTAGTCCCAGTTACTTGGGAGGCTAAGGCAAAAAAATCACTTAAGCCCAAGAGTTGGAGGTTGCTATGAGCTGTAACACCACAGCACTCTACTGAGGGTGACACAGTGAGACTATCTCAAAACAAACAAACAAACAAAAAAACCCTTGAGAACATGAAGAAAGAGTACTATAAGCTATTATCCAAAATGTAATAAAATATAAGAAATAGCTTTAAAAAAAGTCAATGTCTTGCATTTACTTGCAGGTAATCCACTGAGTGGGGAGGGTCGAGAGAAGTCAGACTACAATGGAGCTGACTGCTGACCTAGGTGATGAGCACATAGGGGTGTACTGATTTGCCGTATTTATGTTTTGTTTTTAAAAGAAATCATCCTTAAATATTTAAAAACAAAATTATGCCACCTGCTTCAAAATAGCCCAGTGTTTGACAGAAATGATTAGATGAGATAGAGACAGCAAAATTGCCACGTGTTAAAAACTGCTGAAGCTAAGTGATGGACAAATGGCATTCTCTGTAAATTCTCTTAAGTTTTTTAATGTTCCACACCATGATGACAGTAGAATAATATTTTTCCTTTACTTTGTTTTCTTTCAATTTTTTATTTTGAAAAATTTAAAAATAAGATATGCTTAGCTTGCTCTTTTTTGGGTGGCACCTGTGGTTCATTGAGTAGGGCGCTGGCCCTATATACCGAGGGTGGCGGGTTCAAACCCGGCTTCGGCTGAACTGCAAAACAGAAAAATAGCCGAGTGTTGTGGCGGGCACCTGTAGTCCCAGCTACTCAGGAGGCTGAGGCAGAAAAATCGCCTACGCCTAGGAGTTGGAGGTTTTTGTGAGCTGTGTGATACCACGGCACTCTACCGAGGGTGATAAAGTGAGACTCTGTCTCTACAAAACAAACAAATTTGTTCCTTTTATCAATTTTTACAAGTGGTAAACTTTTTCTTTCTATGAAAAACTCGAGGATTTTGTCTATGAAATCCCCAGTCGATGTTCTCGGAAGCCCTCTGCTCAAGGAGCACACAGAATCAGAGGCTCCAGGGAGAACCCTGTATCCGGGGAACAGGTGCAGAGGCTCTCAGAACTGCTCTCCTGAGCAGCCCAACATGAAGGAAGGTTTGGTCAAGTGACCTGACCTGGGAACGTGGTGATCAAGTGTCAGGAGAAATTGTTCTCCTTCAGAGAACCCACACTTCCTAAACATGCCACTCCAAGACCACGAAACCACTGCGTTTGGGGCTTTACCCAGGAACCCTCCATCCCATCCAGGTAGGTAGCCTGTGAGG
The DNA here is from genome assembly GCA_963573935.1 of Arctocebus calabarensis. NCBI lineage: Eukaryota > Metazoa > Chordata > Mammalia > Primates > Lorisidae > Arctocebus > Arctocebus calabarensis. The sequence continues at coordinate 5,144 of CAUYON010108362.1, forward strand.
CTGAGGTGAAAACCTTGGTCCTCCTGAGCGTCTAGCCCTGCCCAACCTCTTCCTCTAGAAGAGCAACGTTCCATCCATCTCTAAACCAACCACACTCATGTAGACATGTGGCAATAGGAACGGGCCACCAACACTCTCTTGGGTTTCCCTTACCTTTTGGATTTCTTCATTTTCCCAGGTGGTTGATACAAATCATTTCATCACCAAGTACTGCAGGTGTAGAAAGAGTAACCCCAATCTACTCAGAAAGGTGAATTGGGGTCCATGTCCAAAACTGTTGAGCCAAAGCTCAGCCGTGGCTCAGGATGGCTATTCCAAAAGCTGAATGTTTTCTACTGTTGGCACAGCAGGGCTGCCTGCAGCAACTCAGTGCTGAGGGTGGTGGCACCTGCCACACTCCCAAGCCTGCATCCCTGAGCACAGACAGGTCACAAAGGGTTTCTGAGGGTGGTGGAGGTGTCAACAGTAGGAGGGTGTGGCCACCACCCATCCACCCCTCAGCCCAGCAGAGGCCCCCTCCCTTCCTGTGTCCATTTTCCAACTTCATTTTTCCTGCATAACATCTGTCTGTTTCATCTTTAATCCAAGTGTCACCTGAGTCTCCTGTTATTGTGTGGGGGGCCTCGACTTGGACCTTGAAAGTCTGAAAGATAGTCTGGAATTTCTGCTTATTGCCAGACACTATTTATACTCTCCAGGTCACACAGGTCCTTGAATCTATGTTATCTCCAGAATGTTTTTCCCTTATACTAACCCAGATATGAACCCTAAAGTTCTTTTATACTTATAGTTTTTAAAATGCTGAATAGTAAATTTTTTTTTTTGTTTGAAAGTCACCCTTTACTGTTTTCTGTCAGGGGGGCTGACTGATAATTAAAGCTAATAATTCATTATTCAACATTATCTGCAAAACTAAAGTAAGTATAAAATGAACATATGTAATTAAAACTTCAAGAAATCTTGGGGGTAAATTTATATCACTTACGTTCTTGTGGTTGGTGAACCTTAAACTATACAAAGACTTTGGAACGTGCTCCTTTTACACACACACACATCCTTTGACAAATCAATCCAGCATTTTCAAATCCAGGAATCAACCATTTCCCGCTTTATTTCAATCTTTTATTCATTGTATTGTTCACACTTCTTCTAACCCTACTTAAAATACAGATAGTCAAAAAAAATACAGATAGTCCCAGCCATCTGCATCAATTTTGTAACAAGTACGTGAGACCCCCACTCCACCCCCTGAGCTAGACACAAGTCACAGTGTGATAAACCAGTGACTCCTTCAGCCTGTGGCAGCAGGGTAGAACTTTGAGTGCCAAGCCTAGGGCAGAATCTGGTCTTGAGCAGCCCCATCTGATCATCCCCTAGGCCATGAAAAAAAGAAAAGCTTGAAAAGATCTGCTCTGTCTAATCACCCCAGCAGACATCCCTCCACCCCTTTTCCTATACCTTCTTTTCTTTTCTTATTATTTTTTCATTTATGGTTGGGTAATCATTAAGTGTGCAAAGAACCGGGTTATGCTGCTTGCATTTGTTAGCTAAGGTCCCTCTATGACTGTGTCACACCCCCAAGAGGTGTGCTGTGCTCTGTGACTCCCACCCTCCTTCCTTCCCTCCACCATGGACTAGCATCAATTATCTTCATATCAGAATTGAGCACATTGGATTCTTGCTTCTCTATTCTTGTGATGCTTTACTAAGAATAATGTGTTCCACTTCCATCCAGGTTAATACAAAAGATGTACAGTCTCCATCTTTTTAGTGGCTGAATAGTATTCCATGGTGTACATATACCACAGCTTGTTGATCCGTTCCTGGGTTGGTGGGCATTTAGGCTGTTTCCACATTTTGGCGATTGCAAATTGAGCTGTGATACACAGTCTAGTGCAAGTGTCCTTATGGTGAAAGGATTTTTTTTCTTCTGTGTAGATGACTAGTAATGGGATTCTAGGATCAAGTGGGAGGTCTAGGTTGAGTTATCTGGGGATCCACCACAATTCCTTCCGAAAAGGCTGTATTAGTTTGCAGTCCCACCAGCAGCAACACCTTTGTTTCTAAACTCATTTTTCACAGTGTCCAAGAGGGCAGCGTGAGAAGTACTGTGCTCTGTTGTGAAGCCAAAAGTCCAAACAGATTCCGTGACAGTCAGTAGCAGAAACGGGACCAACCTTCACAAGATGATACTCACTTCTGGGGTGACAGCACCGCACTTCTGAGGGCGTGTCCTCCTGGCGTACTTTACAGTTGCAACTTCTCTAACATAAGCATTGATATTCCCTTAGTATTTGGACCCTATCCAGAACCTTCCACAGGCAGCGCCCCACAGCCATGCATTTCCCAGAGGCTGTGAGGGCGCCTGAGATAGGGTGTGGCGGGAGCACTAAGACCGGGGGCTGAGTTTGCTGCATGCAGCCCAAGTCCAAGCTTCAGAGGCAGCAGGGAGAGTGGAGACCATGCTGGTTGGAGGAGGACCTAGACCTGCCTGTGTGGTTTAAGAACTAAGCCGCCCAGGAATGTGGCCACTTGCAGCATGGAGCTACGGGGCACCCGCAAGCGGACAGTCCAAACAGATATGTGTTGTGAGTGTAAAACACATCTGGAGTTTCCAAGATTAGTGAAATGCATATACCCATACAGAGCACATACAATTATAGCAATGCAATATATATCATTAATAAATGTATATTATTTGCATATTAAATGGTATTTGGGATACATTCAAAATCTGGTTTGTCTTTTAATTTGGCTGCCATTATTTATTTTGTTTTATTTTATATATATATATATATATATATATATTTTTTTTTTTTTTTTTTTTTTTTGAGACAGAATCTCACTCTGTTTTCCTGGGGTTGGATGCCGTGGCTGTGGCATCATCACAGCTCACGGTCAGCAACCTCAAACTTGAAACCAAGCAATCCGTCCGGCTCCATCCCCTGCAATGCTAGGATGACAGGTGTGAGTCACCGCACCAGCGGCCATGGATGTAAAGTGTACTGCACAGCGGATCCTCAGCATTCTTGAACATATACTCCTACAGGTCAATGTAATGTAAACACATCCTCAATATTTATTTTTAAATGACAAACCTGTCAAACTATAATAAGACTATGTACTTCATTAAAAGTATGGAAAATTGAAATTTGAAAAAGTTAAAATAAGAACAGACATAGAAATTCTCATACTTTATTCTAGCCGTCCTGTAACTCATGTGATGCACCCTTTTGGAAGTTAAAAAAATTGTATTCATAGGTTGGTTTGTGAGCAAACTAGATCGTCATTTGTGGATAACACCCCCAGGCTTAAAGTAGCAGACAGAAAGGCACCTCTAATCGTGAAGAAGAAAAATGAGAATGGATTTTTAAAAAACTTATAGAGAATGTTACATGACCTCTGATTAAATAGGAATAAGCACCCAATTATATCAATTACATAGCAATATGTCCTTGGCACATACATTATTATATTTAGCCGATAAAAATTAGGATCATGGACTTTTATTTATTTATTTATTTATTTGCCATTTTGGGCTGGGGTTGGGTTTGAACCCGCGACCCCCAGTATATGGGGCCGGTGCCCTACCCCTTGACCCACAGGCACTGCCCAGGATCATGGTCTTTTAAAGCTGGCAGCACAATCAATAGTAAAATAATCCTCCAGGACCAAGTGGGCTTTATCTCAGAGATGCAAGGATGGTTCAAAATGTGATTCACCTTGTAAACAGAAACAAAAACAAACAGTGGATGATCAGCTCAGTTGAGGAAATAGATGGGGAAAAAGCATTCAACAATATTCAGCACCCTTTCATAATACAAGCCCTCAAAAACTAGGCATGGACAGAACAGATCTCAAAATTGTAAAAGCCAGGGACCACGTATGACAAACCCACAGCCAACATCACACTTAATGTGGAAAAGTTGAAAGCATTCTCATTAAGAATTGGAATAAGACCAGGGCTCCTACTGTGTCACCATTTCTACTCCACATAGTAATAAAATTCTTAGCCAGACCAATCAGGCAAGAGAAAGACATAAAAGGGTATGCAAAGCAGGAAAAAGGAGGTGAAATTACCACTTTTTAGTAGTGACATGATTTTATGTCTAGAAAACCACAAAGTTTCCACCAATCCTGTATTTTCAATCCCAGGAATCAACTATTTCCTGCTCTTATTTCAATCTTTCATTCTTTGTCTTGTCCACACTTTTTCTAACTCTACCTAAAATACGGATGGAGGATACCCTAAGGACTCCACCCCCACCAAAAAAGAAACTCTAGAACTGTCCAATGAAATCAGTAGAGTTACAGGATGCAAAATCAATATTCAGAAATCAGTAGCATTTCTTTCTTTCTTCTTTTTTTGGGGGGGGGGGAGACAGAGTCTCAAGCTGTTGCCTTAGGTAGAGAGCTGTGGCACACAGCACACAGCACACAGCAGCCTCAAACTCTCCGGCTCAAGCGATTCTCTTGTCTCAGCCTCCCGCGTAGCTGGGACTACAGGCGCCTGCCACAGCGCCCGGCTATTTTTTGGTTGTAGTTGTCATTGTTGTTTGGCAGGTCCAGGCTGGATTCGAACTCACCAGCTCTTGAGCTATAGGCGCCGAGCCAGAAATCAGTAGCATTTCTATACACTAACAGCAAACTATTCTATAAAGAAATTAAGAAATTCTTAGGAGTCAATTTAGCCAAGAATATAAAAGTGTTATATATTGGTAACTATAAAACATTGATGAAAGAAATTGAGGATGACACAAATAAATGCAACAATATTCCATGCTTGTAGATTGGAAGAATTAATGTTGTTAAAATGACTATACCACCCAAAGTGATATACAACTTCAATGCAATCCCTATTAGAAAACACAAAGACATTTGTTACAGAATTAACAAAATGGAAGGAAGCAGTCACATAGAACCACAAAAGAGACAGAATAGCCAAAGCAATCTTGAACAAAAAGAACAAAGCTGGGCTCGGCGCCTGTGGCTCAGGGGGCTAAGGCGCCAGCCACGTACACCTGAGCTGGCAGTTTCGAATCCAGCCCGGGCCCGCCAAACAACAATGAGGGCTGCAACCAAAAAATGGCCGGGCGCTGTGGCGGGCACCTGTAGTCCCAGCTACTTGGGAGGCGGAGGCAAGAGACTCGCTTGAGCCCACGAATTGGAGGTTGCTGTGAGCTGTGATGCCATAGCACTCTATCCAGGGTGACAGCTTGAGGCTCTGTCTCAAAAAAAAAAAAAAAAAAAAAGAACAAAGCTGGAGGCATCGTGCTCCTTGATTTCAAAATATATTACAAAGCTACATTAATTAAAGTAATAGGTCACTGGCATAAAAACAGATACATGGACTGATGGAACACAAGAGAACCCAGAAATGAACCCATGAATTCACGGTTAATTGATTCTAACAAAGGTCCCAAGAACACGTAATGGTAAAGGACAGTTTCTGCAATAAATGGTGTTGGGAAAATTGAACATTCATATGCAAAAGAATGAAATTGGGGACCTCTGTCTCACACCATATGCAAAATGTACTCAAAATCCATTAAAAACTAAAACATAAGACTTGAAGCTATAAAATTCTACTGAAAGAAATGGAAAAGCTCTACAATGTTATATTGGACAATGACTTCTTCCATATCGTAAATTTTTATGTGTCATATTAAATT
>CAUYON010108363.1:0-13450 GCA_963573935.1 Arctocebus calabarensis
GAAGCTGGGTGTGCCCAGGACACAGGCCAGGTGGGTGAATCTCCTGGGATCTTCCACCATGTCCTGATGGCTCTTTACACGCTGGACGCTCCTTAGATCCTCAGAGATGAGGAGAAGGGAACTGGAGGTGGCTGCATCCAGGCTCATATCTTCCCAGAACCGCTGGAGCTCACTGCTGACATGCATCATGTGCTCCAGGAGGGGCCCGTGCTGCTTGAGGAGGAGGGTCAGCACTCTCATCTGCCATTCTTCCTTGGGAGGTTTCACTGTTGATGCTCTGCATATGGGGCAGATCAGTTTCGAACTCTGCCTTTCTGATGCCCAAGTTTGGATACAATTAAAACAGAAGATGTGCCCACAAGACAAGGAAACAGGATTGGTGAAGACATCCAGGCAAACTGAGCAGGTTGCCTCTGCATACAGACTTTTGGCCATGGTTCTGGAGGTCACTTCTAGCCAGGCAACTGAGCTGAAATGATGCTTTATCTGCTTCTTGGGAGGTCTTAGAAATCTTCAGTACACAATCTGATCCTCAATATCAGGATGTAGCTAGATCCAATACAAAAATTAAGTTATACATATATTCATGTCTTTTTTATTTTTTGAGACAGAGCCTCAAGCTGTCACCCTTGGTAGAGTGCCTTGGTATCACAGCTCACAGCAGCCTCCAACTCCTTGGCTTCAGCAATTCTCTTGCCTCAGCCTCCCAAGTAGCTGGGACTACAGGCATCCACCACAATGCCCGGCCATTTGTTTTGTTTTGTTTTTTTTATTATGGTTGTCATTGTTGTTTTGCAGGCCCAGGCTGGATTCGAACTCACCAGCTCTGGTGTTTGTGGATGGCACCTTAGCCACTTGAGCTACAGACACTGAGCCCATTCATGTCTTTTGTATAGGAAGTGACACTAACTCACTACAGAATCTTAGTAATGTAATCATCTGTGAGAAAAACTATCACATCTATCAAAAATCTAGGCAAGCACAAGAAAGAGACAGGATAGCTTACATGTCTTCAGACTTCCAGATGATGTGTTGGCTGGGACCCAAGCTTCTCCTTATGGGAGTCAAGCCCAAGTGGGTCTTTAACAGGATCTGGGAGTGAAGTCACACCCCTAATCCGTACTTCTTTGAAAGTCACCTGCAGTTCAAGAAAAAGATTATCAACATTTAAATCCAATCATATAGATAAACCCAGTTCTGCTGGAGTTATCACAGAAAAGTGATGAAGGGCCAGACAAAATTTCAAACAAAGGGACCACATGTGAGAGAAACTAGCAAAATCCATGCACCAGTGAATAAGATGCCCAGAGTACAATCATTTTTAAGAACAAAATATCATTGGATAAAATGCTTTCAAGCACTCTGGGAAAAATAACCAAGAACAAACGTGAAACAAAAGTTATAGTCATTGTCATCAACTTCTTTAAAATAATCTGGGCCTGAACCCAAATCAGAAAGATGCTCCTCATAAGGAAGAGGCCCTCCTGTCACCCCAACTGCTCCCAAAGCTTCATAACCCCTGGGGCCCCCAGAAGCCTCCTGCCATGACTACCGTTCTTTTATGGCAAATCTGACATGGGGCTTGAAAACTAAATGAGGTTGCCTATCTCACCTTGGAAGGTATCCAAGGAAACAGTTTTTAAAAGGAAATTTCTACATTTATAGCACGTTCTTCCTTTGAGTTTTAACTATGAAATTATGGATCTCTAAGGATGTAATGACTCAGTTAAGTATGATACCACTATTAGAAATGGTACATATGTTTAAGTAGAAACATAAAAAAAGTCTTTAAGAAATATTATTAGACAGTATAAAGGAATAAAAAATGGCAAATACTTGTTAGCGGAAAGCACAAATACTGGTACCTATGACAAGCAACCAGAAGTTCATATGTAAAAATTTGCATTTATTCATTTACTTATTCATTTTTTTTTGAGACAGTCTTTTTGTTTGTTTGTTTTGTTTTGTTTTGCAGTTCGGCAGAGGCCAGGTTTGCACCCACCACCCTCAGTATATGGAGCTGGTGCCCTACTTGCTGAGTCACAGGTGCTACCCTTGAGACAGTCTTGTGCCCTGAGTAGAGGGCCTAAGACATCAGGGCTCGCAACAACCTCAAAATCTTGGGCTCAAGGATTCTTGCTGCCTCAGCCTCCCAAGTAGCTGGGACTATAGGCATATACTCAACAACCACCTACCACATGTAAACACTGTAATGAATTTAAATGGGGATATTAGAGAAAAGTGAAGAAAGTAGCCTGACACAATACAAAACTGGCCCTTTCTCTTCTTTTCTAAAATATAAAAGTAAAACAAGAAAACAATTGTAGCCAAAAAGAGAAGTGGAACACTGACAGGAAGAAAACTGACCTTGAGTTGGAGATTTCCAGTGGAGGTCTTGGAGATCCCAGGGCTGCAACTATTTGGTTCCTGGCCTGGTTGCCTCTGAGTTTGTACTGGAATACACTGCCCTTTTATAGTGCCTGTGACACAGTCCCTGCCCACTCAGGGGCATAGGTCCCACCCTAAGATTGTGTCATTCAAACCTACTCAACCAAACATAATCACCACCATCCTTCCCTGCAAGATGATGTCATTAAATTTTTATAGTACAAAATTCAAAATATCATGATAACTCTTCGAATTCAACAAGACTATCTACTGCCATCTGAACAAGATTCTCCAGTTCCAGAATCAACTTGAAAAAGCAAAGTGTGTTAGAGATCAAATACAGAAGCACACTGGTGAAACCTAGTCACGTCTCAGCTAATATAATCAGTTGTGTTCATATCTCTCATACAGTCATGGACTATGACAGGCTCTACAGTGGTGTCCATGTCCTTTGACTCAGCAGTTCTACTACTCTTGAGGGTCCTTCCTGGACAAGATAAGAAATATGGCAACATACTATTTTTTACTCTCTTGAAAGTGTCCTTGTATAAACAGCAAGTGCCATGGTGTCTGCATTGGGAGCAGAAATTGCAGGAAAAGTCATAAAGGGGGAAATCTAAGACACAGTCTTCACAAGGGGGCTGGAGAACCAATTAAATCCTGCTGCAAAGGGACACCCCCTCTCTGAGATGAACTGCACTCTGAGTGTCCTCACTTTTCCCTGGTTCTTTCTGCATGGCCTAAATCTCCTTGTTCCTGTATTTTTACCTGATGCTATCTCCATTCCGTGAATCAAATACCTACAAGGTAGGCACTTCTTTCCGCTTTTATTTCATTTATTTTAAAAATTTTATTTATTTATTTACTTTGGGGCAGAGTCTTACTCTGTTCCCCTGTATAGAGTACTATGCATCACAGCTGACAGTAACCTCAAACTCCTAGGCTCAACCTATGCTAGTGCGTGAGCCTCCTGAGTAGCTGGGACTACAGACACCAGCTAAAATAACCAGCTAGTTCTTCTATTTTTTTTAGTGCAGACAAGGCCCCTATCTTGCTCAGGCTGCTCTCTAACTCCTAAACTCCGGCAATCCACCAGCCTCAGCCTCCCAGAGTGCTGGAATTACAAGCATGAGCCACTGCACCCAGTTTAGAGCCTTTTTTTACAGAAAGTTCTAAAACTTAGTGTTAAGAAAAACACAAATTGGGCCCAGTTTGATAAGCAGCTCATTTTTTTTTTTCTTACACAAAATGTTCTCCCGCTCTCTTTTTTTTTTAATTTCAGATTCACTTTGGGGAACAAATGTTTGGTATACATTTTTGTGGTTTCTAAAGCAAATTCCAAATTGTAGACCTATTATAGGCCAACAGCCCCACCCAAAGACCCAAATCTGTCTCAGCCTGTCTCAGCCTTGGTCCCCAGCGTGCCCCTCCTTGGGTTAACTCTGAGAACAGGTTTCAGAACGAGGAAGTTCTCTGAGTACCCAAAGACTCATAGACACAGGTAACACAATGGTGAAAACTCACTCAAGCAGGCTCAGCACCAATGGCTCAACGGGCTAAGGTGCCAGCCACATACACCTGAGCTGGTGGGTTCGAATCTAGCCCAGGCCCGCCAAATAACAATAACAGGTACAACCAAAAAATGGCCAGGCATTGTGGCAGGCACCTGTAGTCCCAGCTACTTGGGAGGCAGAGGCAAGAGACTCGCTTGAGCCCAGGAATTGGAGGTTGCTGTGATGCCATGGCACTCTATCCAGGGTGACAGCTTGAGGCTCTGTCTCAAAAAAAAAAAAAAAAACTCACTCAAGCAGAGTTTCCCAGGTTACTGAGTCTCCCAAGCCAATCTGTCCCCATGCCAACTGCCATGCAGCAACCCCCTAAGCCAACCACCTGACTGTAATCCCACCTTGTAACCGGCCACGTTCCGCTTTTGTACATGCTTGCTTTGCCACATCAGCACAAAAAGGGTATAAAAATCAGCCTGTGCCTTTCTTGGCCACCATTTGCCCTTTGGGGCAGCAACGCTCCTATTCAGGTATAATAAATCATCATCCAAATTGAGCCTGAAGTGGGGTCCATGTTTTTCTTATGGGTGGTGACAGTTACAACAGACCAGCCCTTTACACAGAGGGCATGACCAAAGTCACTTTTATAGAGGCTTTTGGGTATGGTCTGGGTGTCAGAATTAATTACTAATTTTGCCCTTTACTGTGTATGTATTGGGATAAGGGGTGATTGATAACAAAGTCCGAGACGCTGTGTGAATTTTGTTAACACCCTGATCTCATCCCTGCTAAGACCACTGAACTCTCTCATTCCTCCAGATGTCAATTCTTCCAGTTTTTTTTTTTTTAGACAGAGTCTCACTATGTTGCCCTTGGCAGATTGCTGTGGTATCACAACTCACAGCAACCTCAAACTCCTGAGCTTAAGAGATTCTCTTTTGCCTCAGCCTCCTAAGTAGTTGGGACTATAGGTGCCCACCACAACGCCTGGCTATTTTTTGTTGCAGTTGTCATTGATGTTTAGCTGGCCAGGGCCAGGTTCAAAATCGCCACCCTCGGTGCATGTATTTAGTGTGGTAACCACTGTGCTACAGGCGCCACCCAATTGTTCCACTTTTTTTTAAAGGCAGGAGCTGGACTAAAAATTGAGCAACAGCAAGAGAAGTACAGACTTGGTCAGTGTATGTCATTAAAACAATGGAAGAGATTCAAGTCTCTCAAGTTATCCTTATTTTTTAAAAAATCAGTTTCAAGTTTGTAACAGCAAACTTAATTTTTCTTATAAGTTTTTGTACAATAAAGTTGCATATAAACCCAGTCATCAGCATCAGGGGGCACGGTGTCCTCCCATCCATTACCTCTCAAAGTAGGGCTCCTCCACCAACCTTGGGAACTTGCTACAAATGCAAATCCTGGGTCCTGCCGCTGAACCCATCCAGGGGACCCTGATGAACAACACAATTTTGGAACCACACTCCAGCCCAGTGATTCACCATCATACCTGCCCTTTGTTGGTTTTAGGATTTTTTTGAGACACACTGTAACTTTGTCACACTTGGTACACTGCTGTGGGCTCATAGCTCACAGCAATCTCAAACTCAGGTTATAAAGATACTCTTGCCTCTCAGCCTCCCAAGTACCTGGGACTACAGGTGCCTGCCTTGACACTTGGCTATTTTTAGAGACAAGGTCTCGCTCTGCCTGAGGCTCCTTTCAAACCCATGAGCTTACTCAATCTGCCCACCTCGGCCTCTGAGAATGCCAGCATTACAGGCATGAGCCACTGTCCCCAGCCCATAAGCTGCATTGTGGAATCACCTAAACATACCACTGCCTGAGCCCTAGCCACAGATATTCTGATTGGATTGCAGTAGGGTGTGTGTGGTTTTGGTCTTGGAAATGTCTGAGAGCTCTTCAGCTGATTCCAATGTGAAGGTACACTTGAGAACCACTGTTCCAACCTACTACCCTTCTCTTGGTCTTCATGGCCAAGTAAAAATACATCAACTACATCTCAGGAATGGCAGGGAACTCCTTCCCTCCCCAAATCTGGAGAGATTGAGGTTTAAGATTTTCCTTGTGCTTTCATGTGGCCAGGGGGAAAGGGTTGAGCGCCACCTCCACATTGGTTCAGGGCACCGGGCTAGTGTACTGTGGAGCTGGGCACAGCTCTCACCTTCATTCCTCTCTGGGACCCCCATAGGCTCCTATTGTCCCCTCTCCACCCAGGTTGAGTCCTGGCCAGTCACATTAATTAAAGCAGAAGGAACAGCGACTACTCATGGAAAAGAGACTGTGGAAGAGATGCAACAAAAGAGTAGAGGGAGAGCAAAGGTTTTTGAGATTAATTTTTTTAGGGAATCCCAAATGAGAATAAGATGGATGGAGGCCTGGAAAGCTGACATTGGAGAATGACTGACAGAGGAGAAGCAGGGGACGGTATAATCACACATAATCCTATTATACCAATTAGGATTGAGAATTGTAATCCATTTCCACACCACTATTGCTTTTTGAGGCAGCCTGAGTTCTGTTCCCAGAGTGACCCCACCTCTACCACCAGCAGTCAGTAAAGTTTCCCTGGGTATATACACCTTCACACTACAGTTTGTGGGGGGCAGGAGAGGCTGGAGAGCAGGAAAAAGGAAGAGAACAGGACAGGGAGTGAGGAGGGAGGACGAAATGACAACAGGGATGCTCGCTTGTATCAATCCATCAGGAATAACAAAGTCATATCATTAGCAAAAACAAAAATGGTCAATATACAAAACTTTTCTTCCTGACCATGGTTAAAGCACTTCAAAAATTATATTTGTATCTTGACAAAGAATATGTTGGATGAATAGCCAACCTCACACTTAACTCAAATAGCTTTTCTGCATATGGCTCACACCCATAATCCCAGCACTCTGGATTGCTAGGCCAAGGCAAGCCTTTTGCTTGAGCTCAGGAGTTGAGGACCAGCCTGAGAAGGAATGAGACTCCTATCACTACTACAAATAGAAAAATTATCCAAGAGTTGTGGTGAGTGCCTGTGGTCCCAGCTACTCAGAAGGTAGAGGTGAGAGGATCAATTGAGCCCAGGAGTTTGAGAACGCTATGAGCTATGACTGCACAGGACTTTACACTAGTGCAACAGAGTAAGACTTGGGTGCAAAAAAAAGAAAATTAAGTGTCAGTACATTCCATCTGCTGTTAACAAGGTCCATGTTAAATAATCAATGTTATTTTATTTAATCCTTATAAGAATTATTTTATTTGTTCCTCACAACCTGCTTAAATGTCGGGCTTGTTCCCATCCCTCTTTACCAGGCAGGAAACTGAGGACAGAAGCTAAATAAGTTGTCCATGATCACAAAGCTATAAGTCAAAAAAATCAGGTTTGAGTCCCCAGAATCCAACTTCTGTAAGGGAAAGAAGCTAGTGGGCCTGGTAAGGATGGAAGGAGACAGTGCGGGAGGCAGCAACTGAGAGAACTGACTCCAAGTGACCCTATCCAGGTTTGCAGGGTTTAGGACAGGAGCCACCTGACTGATGTGACAGAGCCAGGAGTTCTGGGAAGGCAAGAGAGAGACAAGGAGTCAGGAGGCTGCCCCTCCGAGAGACAGGTGCGGGCCCAGGGATTCATGTGATCCTGGGAATCTGAGGCAGGAGGGTCCCTTGAGCTCCGGAGATGGAGACAAGTGTGAGCAAAGGGAGACCCAAACACTATGCAGGTGGCATGGCAGACAAATGTTGACTCAGCTGAGGCTGAGACAGGAGAATCACTTCAGCCTAAGACTTTGGTTGTGGCTGTGAGCTATGCTGTCATGGCACTCTACCCAGGACAACAGAAGGAAATTCAGTATCAGAAAAACAACAGATGATACATGTATACATGTGCCCGCCTCTGATTAGGTCCACAGCAAGGTGAGATAAGGAGTTGGTGAGAACTAGTTTGCTAAATACTGATTCTATCACAGGTTAAGCATGGAACCCAGCCCCCTTCAAGGCTTGCCAACCCCCAGAGCCTCAGTAATTCAATCAGAAGAGATAAAGGAACCAGGGAATAACTCAGCACCCACACTATCCCCTAAGATTTGAGAAATGAAGGGAAGTCTGGGGCTTAAATGTTTACAGGAAAATTCCTTGAAATAAAGAGCCCTGGAGAAAGCTTAACATGCACATGTAACACATTACATTAACCCTTGTCCCAGGGAAACTGAGTCTGCCCTTCCCTGAGCATTCAAGGCGGGGAGTCAATTTTCAAACTACAGGCCTCAACCTACTGGTGAGTTGTGAAATCAAACTAGTGTGTGAGATCAGGATTTTTTCTAGTGAGATATAATAAGAGATAATTATCAGTGTATCATTTGTAGTAAGTATGGCTTTAGGAAACTTCTGTTTCAACATAAGAAAGACCTATCTGGGTAGATGAGGGTGTCCTCCACCCCAGCCTAGTGACAGGGGAGGGCAAGGAGTTTCTTGAGGAAATTGCAAGGATCAAAAGGAAATAACAGGAACAGGAGAATCATTTGTCTCCCTCTCCCAGTGCAATTGGAAGGACAAGGAAGGTGGCAGTTCTTGGTCTCTATGGGAGAAGTCAAAAAGTAGAACATACCTAGACCCAGTCGTTTTGTGCCCATGTCATATCAGAAAAAAAAAAAAAAAAAAGCCCAACACTATGGACTCTGAAGCCTTGAAAAAGGAGCCATCCTGAGACTGTAGGATGAGGGTGGGAAATGAGTCTGACATGATGTGGATGTGCTGGGGGAAGAGGGGCACCAACTTGAGACAGGATGTGACAGGTGGACCAACCAGAATACTCACGAGAGCATCAGACATTTTATAAGTTTAATTGCAAGAAAACGTAAATTCTACTAATACAAATCCAAAAACAACTTTAAAAACAAATTTATGATGAATACACATTAATGAGTTAACATCGTTGGTAAACAATTCTTAACAAATCAAAATTTAGCAACAGTGGTCTGAAGTTTGGGCTGGCTGGGACATGGACTTTCATCTCAGAAAACGCAGAGGGGTTTTGCAAGTGAACCTGCATCTCCTGGGCAGATGTTCAGGGATCCAGTCTTTGGAACAGTCATTTCGTCCTTTATATAATTGATTCCAGAAGTTTCTCAATCTGTTGCTATTTTATAAATTTGACATTATCTCAGTAAGCCTATTGGCATCTTCATGCCTATCATACATACCCTGGTATACTGACAGCTACACAACAGGTCAATTGTTGAAATGGGCAAAGGATAATTCCCAGTTAATATGAATCAGCACTCACAATATGCCTTGGTCAAACTTCTTTGTAGCAAACTGCATTTCAGAGAAAATAGAAATGAGAAACATAGTCTTCCCCAGGACCTATTTCCCTCTCTGAGATTTTATGCCTTCTCAAAGCATCTCACATTGGTTCTACCTGATTCTTTGCCCACAGACGACTATCATCTGTCATTCCACAAAAAAAGCCAAAACATAAAAAAGACAGTTTCTATCCACAAAATCTAGTATCTAGTTAACTTATAACCTATTACTCTCTAGTGATGGTTTGCTAGAAATGTTACTACAGAGATGTCTCTAATCATGACAGCTACTTGACTGAGAGATATCATTATCCCAATTTACAGACTAGAAAACTGAGGCTTCTTGTGCTTCGTGACATCCCCAAATATGTCATAGTTATTTGTCTACAAACCTAAAATATTTACCAAAACCAAATCTATATGATTAACGCTAGAGTCTACAAAATGCACTTAATATTTAACAATTCTTTCCACTACAGCATACAGTCTGGTTTGGTCCTTGATCATCCTGACCTTTTTCAGACCTTAGATCTCTTTCACTTTTTTATAAAGCTTCTAGCAAGAGCCCAATTTCTCATGGGCAGATTTTCAGGACACCACCGTCACCTTCTCCTGGCAGCTCAAGAAGGAAAAATGGTCGAAATGGCTCCAGTGAGGAGACAGGAATGTATATATAAATGAGGGCATCGTTTCCAACATCCAGAAACCGGATTTCTTCCATCTCAACATCCAGAAAAATTCCCACACGCTTAAGTCCAGGGCTTGCAGGGATCCTACTTTCTGGGATGAAGTTGGCACAGATTGCTCCTGCCTTCATGCTGATGATCCAGAAGCCATGCTCAGAGGATAAATCGCTCTGCCTTCTGTCAACTGACTCCTTGCAGATGCCCAGAGACCACTCCTTCACCTCTCCCACGTCCACCTCCCAGTAATGTCGGCCAGTGGAGAAGCTGGGTGTGCCCAGGACACAGGCCATGTGGGTGAATCTCCTGGGATCTTCCTCCAGGTCCTGATGGCTCTTTGCATGCTCAACACTCCTTAGGTCCTCAGAGACAACAAGAAGGGAGCTGGCAGTGGCCGCATCCAGGGTCATATCTTCCCGGAACCGCTGGAGCTCACGGCTCATGTGCATTTTGTGCTGCAGGAGGGGCCCGTGCTGCTTGATGTGCTGGGTCAGCATACTCACCTGCCACTCTTCCATGAGAGCTTTCTCTGTTGCTGCTCGGCACATGGGGCAGGTCAGTTTCGAATCCTCCCTTTCCATTGCCCAATTTTTAATGCAATCCAAACAGAAGACATGCGCACAAGGAAAGGAGATGGGATTGTTGAACAAATCCAGGCAAACTGAGCAAGTCGCCTCTTCATACAGACTTTTGGCCATGGTCCCTGGGGGTCACTTCTTGGCAGGCAACTGAGCTGAAATGATGCTTTATCTGCTTCTTGGGAGTTCTTAGAAATCTTTAATACACAATCTGATCTTCAAAGTCAGGATGTAGCTAGATCCAATACAAAAATTAGGTTATTTAAATATTCATGTCTTTTGTGTATGGAAGTAACTCACTACAGAATCTTAGTGATGTAATCGTCTGTGAGAAAAATTATCAAATCTATCACAAATCTAGGCAAGCACAAGAAAGACACAGGGCAGCTTACTTGTCTGCAGACTTCCAGATGTGTTTGCTGAGCCCAAGGCTTCTTATAGGAGCTGAGCTCAGCTGGGTCTTTAACAGGATCTGGATGTGAAGTTACTGTCCTAATCTGTATTTCTTTGAACCTGCAGTTCAAGAAAAAGATTATCAACATCTAAATCCAATCATAAAGGTAAACCCAGTTCTCCTGGAGTCATCACAGAAAAGTCACTAAGGGACCCACAGAATTTCAAAGAAAAGGACACACGTGAGTGAAACCTATAAACTCCACACAGAGTGAATGAGATGCCCAGAATAGAATCACTTTTAAGGACAAAGTATCATTGGATGAAATGCTTTCATGCACTCTGTCAGAAATAATCAAGCCTCAAGTCAACATGCATACAAATGTTATAATCATTGTCATTAACTTCTCTCAAATAATCTGCACCTGGTTGGCACCGGTACTTAGTGGTTAGGGCACTGGCCACTTGCACTGGGGCTGGTGGGATAGAACCTGACCCAGGCCTGCTAAACAACAATGACAACTGCAACAAAAAAATAGCCAGGCATTATGGTAGTTGCCTGTTGTCCCAGCTCCTGGAGAGGCTGAGGCAAGAGAATCACTTAAGCCCACAAGTTTGACGTTGCTGTGAGCTGTGATGCCATGGCGGTCTACATAGGGTTACACAGTAAGACTCTGTCTCAAAAAAATAAAATAAAATAAAGATTCTGCACCTGAACACGAACCAGAAAAATGTCCCTCACAAGAAGAGGCCCTTCTGTCACTCCCGAAGCTTCATAACCTCTGGGGCCCCCAGAAGCCTCCTTCCATGGCTACCATTCTTTTATGGCACAGCTGACATAGGGCTTGAAAACTAAATAAGGTTGCCTATCTCACCTTGGAAGGTATCCAAGGAAACAAGTTTTTAAAAGGAAATTTCTACATTTATAATAAGTTCTTCCTTTTAGTGTTAACTGTGAAATTGCAGATCTCCAATGATCAGAAGTAATGTAATGACTCAGTTAAGGATGAGACAATTATTACAAGTGGCAGTATATTTAGGTGAAAAGTCCTTAAGAGATAAAATTAGAAAGTAGAGGGCGGCTCCTGTGGCTCAAAGGAGTAGGGCACTGGCCCAATATATCGGAGTTGGTGGGTTCAAACCCAGCCCCAGCCAAAAACTGCAAAAAAAAAATAACAATAATAATAATAATAAAATAAAATAAATAAAATAAAATTAGAAAGTAAAAAGGAACAATTTTTGAAATTGGCACATGGTAAATTTCTACATGATAGTAGAAAACATTAAAATACAGATGTGCATGCAAACCAACCTAAAGTTCATATGTAAAAATTTATATTTATTAATTTACTTATTCATTCATTTATTTTTGTGAGAGAGTCTTGCTCTGTGCCCTGGGTAGAGTAGCCATGGCATCATAGCTCAAACTCTTGGGCTCAAGCAATCTTCCTGCCTCAGCCTCCCAAGTAGCTATAAGCACCCCAAAAGCCCAGCTAACATATGTCAACATTGTAAAGAATTTAAATGGGGATGTTAGAAAGAAACGTGCAGAAAGTTGCCTGACGCGGGACAAAACTGGCTGTTTCTCTTCTCTTCTAAAATACAAAAGTAAGGGGATCAGAAAAACAACTGTAGCTGAAGAGAGAAGTGGAACACTGACAGGAAGAAAACCAACCTTGACTTGGAGATTTCCAGTGGAGGTCTTGGAGAGCCCACGGCTGCAGCTCTTTGGCTCCTGGCCTGGTTGCCTCTGAGTTAGTCCTGGGATACCCTGCCCTTTTATGGTCAGTCCCCACCCACTCAGGGACTGAGTCTCACCCAGGATTGGTCCCACCCTAAGATTGTGGGACCTACAATCAAACCTAATCAAGCAAACATAATCAACCCTGCCCTGCCATGGCAGATGATGTCATTAAAACTTAGGGTCAAAAAAAAATTATAGTACAAAACTCAAAATATCATGGTAACTCTTTGAATTCAACAAGCAAATTTACTACCATCTGAACAAGATTCTCCAAGAATTCAACTTGAAAAAGCAACACGTGTTAGAGATCAAATACAGAAGCACACTGGTGAAACCTATTCACATCGTGGCTAATATAATCAGGAGTATTCATATCTCTCATACAGTCATGGACTGTGTCAGGATCACAAAGAGGCTGGAGAGCCAATGAAGTGCTGCTGCTAAGGGCACGCCCTCCCTGAGATGAACTGTTCTCTGAGTATCCTCACCTTTCTCTGGTTCTTTCTGCACAGCCTAATGCCCCACGTTTCGGTATTCTTACCTGATGCTAGCTCCATTCTGTGAGTTAAATACCTATATGGCAGGCACTTTCTCCATTTTTTCATTTTTTTTTAGTTTTTTGAGACAAAGTCTCAGTCATTAGCTCTGGGTAGTGTGCCATGGGGTCAAATCTCACAGCAACCTCAAATTCCTGGTTTCAAGCAATCTTCTTCCTTAGCCTCCTGAGTAGCTAGGGCTAAAGGCGACTGCCACAATGCCTGCTCAGGTTTTCTATTTGGACAGGACCTCCATCTTTCTCAGGTTGCTGTCTAACTCCTAAGCTTAAGAAATCCACCTTCCTCAGTCTCCCACAGTGCTGGAA